>CAKAJE020001690.1:0-26206 GCA_916610135.2 Macropis europaea | reverse complement strand
GAAATTCTATCACATTTGTTCAATTTACGTCGCTCCTATTTCAGATAGCGTACTGGGCTAGGCGGCATCTTAATGCGCGTGGAAAGGCGAGTAAAATGCACTATTAAACTTCTATGATAGGGCAATCAGAGACCCGATTAGATCATTTTATATTACGGTTAATATAAGAATTCAGCGTAATTCTATCACATTTGTTCAACTTACGTCGCTCCTATTTCAGATAGCGTACTGGGCTAGGCGGCATCTTAAAGCGCGTGGAATGGCGTGTAAAATGCACTACTAAACTACTATGATAGGGCAATCAGAGACCCGATTAGGTCATTTTATATTTTGGTTAATATAAGAATTCAGCGAAATTCTATCACATTTGTTCAATTTACGTCGCTCCTATTACAGATAGCTTATTGTGCTTAGCGGCATCTCAAAGCGCATGAAGTGACGAGTGAAATGCACTATTAAACTTCTAGGGTTGGTCGAAGAAAGACCCGATTAGATCATTTTACAATAAGGTTAATATAAGAATTCAGGGAAATTCTATCACATTTGTTCAATTTACGTCGCTCCTATTTCAGATAGCGTATTGGGCTAAGCGGCATCTCAAAGCGCATGAAATGGCGAATAAAATGAGCTATTAAACTTCTAGGCTAGGGCGAACAGAGACCCGATTAGATCATTTTACATTTTGGTTAATAAAAGAATTCAGCGAAATTCTATCACATTTGCTCAATTTACGTCGCTCCTATTACAGATAGCTTATTGTGCTTAGCGGCATCTCAAAGCGCATGAAATGGCGAGTAAAATGCACTATTGAACTACTAGGGTAGGGCAAACAGAGACCCGATAAGATCATTTTATATTATGGTTAATTTAAGAATTCAGCGAAATTCTATCACATTTGTTCAAGTTACGTCGCTCCTATTTCAGATAGCGTACTGGGCTAGGCGGCATCTTAAAGCGCGTGGAATGGCGAGTAAAATGCACTACTAAACTTCTATGATAGGGCAATCAGGCACTCGATTAGATCATTTTATATTTTGTTTAATATAAGATTTCAGGGAAATTCTATCTCATTTGTTCAATTTACGTCGCTCCTATTTCAGTTAGCGTATTCGGCTAAGCGGCATCTCAAAGAGCATGAAATGGCGAATAAAATGCACTAGTAAACTTCTAGGCTAGGGCGAACAGAGACCCGATTAGATCATTTTACATTATGGTTAATAAAAGAATTCAGCGAAATTCTATCACATTTGTTCCTCTTACGTCGCTCGTATTTCAGATAGCGTATTGGGCTACGCGGAATCTCAAAGCGCATGAAATGGCGAGTAAAATGCACTATTAAACTTCTAGGGTAGGGCAAACAGAGTCCCGATAAGATCATTTTATATTATGGTTAATTTAAGAATTCAGCGAAATTCTATCACATTTGTTCAATTTACGTCGCTCCTATTTCAGATAGCGTATTGGGCTAAGCGGCTTCTCAAAGCGCATGAAATGGCGAGTAAAATGCACTATTAAACTTCTAGGGCAGGGTAAACAGAGACGCGATAAGATCGTTTTACATTATGGTTAATAAAAGAATTCAGCGAAATTCTATCACATTTGTTCAACTTACGTCGCTCGTATATCAGATAGCGTATTGGGCTAAGCGGCATCTCAAAGCGCATGAAATGGCGAGTAAAATGCACTATTAAACTTCTAGGGTAGGGCAAACAAAGACCCGATGAAATCATTTTATATTATGGTTAATTTAAGAATTCAGCGAAATTCTATCACATTTGTTCAATTTACGTAGCTCCTATTTCAGATAGCGTACTGGGCTAGGCGGCATCTTAAAGCGCGTGGAAAGGCGAGTAAAATGCACTATTAAACTTCTATGATAGGGCAATCAGAGACCCGATTAGAACATTTTATATTTTGTTTAATATAAGATTGCAGTGAAATTCTATCACATTTGTTCAATTTACGTCGCTCCTATTTCAGTTAGCGTATTGGGCTAAGCAGCATCTCAAAGTGCATGAAATGGCGAGTAAAATGCACTATTAAACTTCTAGGGTAGTGCAAACAGAGACCCGATTAGATCATTTTATATAATGGTTAATTTAAGAATTCAGCAAAATTCTATCACATTTTTTCAATTTACGTCGTTCCTATTTCAGCTAGCGTACTGGGCTTGGCGGCAGCTTAAAACGCGAGGAATGGCGAGTAAAATGCACTGTTAAACTTCTATGATAGGGCAATCAGAGACCCGATTAGATCATTTTATATTTTGGTTAATATAAGAATTCACAGAAATTCTATCACATTTGTTCAATTTACGTCGCTCCTATTTCAGACAGCGTATTGGGCTAAGCGGAATCTCAAAGCGCATGGAATGTCGAATAAAATGCACTATTAAACTTCTAGGCTAGGGCGAACAGAGAGCTGATTAAATCATTTAACATTATGGTTAATAAAAGATTTCAGCGAAATTCTATCACATTTGTACAATTTACGTCGCTCCTATTTCAGATAGCGTATTGAGCTAAGCGGCATCTCAAAGCGCATGAAATGGCGAGTAAAATGCACTATTAAACTTCTAGGCTAAGGCAAACAGAGACCCGATTAGATCATTTTATATTACGGTTAATATAAGAATTCAGCGTAATTCTATCACATTTGTTCAACTTACATCGCTCCTATTTCAGATAGCGTACAGGGCTAGGCGGCATCTTAAAGCGCGTGGAAGGGCGAGTAAAATGCACTACTAAACTTCTAGGGTAGGGCAAACAGAGACCCGATTAGATCATTTTATATTAGGGTTAATTTAAGAATTCAGCAAAATTCTATCACATTTGTTCAATTTACGTCGCTCCTATTTCAGATAGCGTACTGGGCTAGGCGGCATCTTAAAGCGCGTGGAAAGGCGAGTAAAATGCAATATTAAACTTCTATGATAGGGCAATCAGAGACCCGATTAGATCATTTTATATTACGGTTAATATAAGAATTCAGCGTAATTCTATCACATTTGTTCAACTTACGTCGCTCCTATTTCAGATAGCGTACTGGGCTAGGTGGCATCTTAAAGCGCGTGGAATGGCGAGTAAAATGCACTACTAAACTACTATGATAGGGCAAGCAGAGACCCGATTAGATCATTTTATATTTTGGTTAATATAAGAATTCAGCAAAATTCTATCACATTTTTTCAATTTACGTCGTTCCTATTTCAGCTAGCGTACTGGGCTTGGCGGCATCTTAAAACGCGAGGAATGGCGAGTAAAATGCACTGTTAAACTTCTATGATAGGGCAATCAGAGACCCGATTAGATCATTTTTACATTTTGTTTAATATAAGATTTCAAGGACATTCTATCACATTGTTTAATTTACGTCGCTGCTATTTCAGATAGCGTATTGGGCTAAGCGGCATCTCAAAGCGCATGAAATGGCGAATAAAATGCACCATTAAACTTCTAGGCGAGGGCGAACAGAGACCCGATTAGATCATTTTACATTTTGGTTAATAAAAGAATTCAGCGAAATTCTATCACATTTGCTCAATTTACGTCGCTCCTATTACAGATAGCTTATTGTGCTTAGCGGCATCTCAAAGCGCATGAAATGGCGAGTAAAATGCACTATTGAACTTCTAGGGTAGGGCAATCAGAGACCCGATAAGATCATTTTATATTATGGTTAATTTAAGAATTCAGCGAAATTCTATCACATTTGTTCAATTTACGTCGCTCCTATTTCAGATAGCGTACTGGGCTAGGCGGCATCTTAAAGCGCGTGGAAAGGCGAGTAAAATGCACTATTAAACTTCTATGATAGGGCAATCAGAGATCCGATTAGATCATTTTATATTACGGTTAAATAAGAATTCAGCGTAATTCTATCACATTTGTTCAATTTACGTCGCTCCTATTTCAGATAGCGTATTGGGCTAAGCGGCCATCTCAAAGCCCATGAAATGGCAATTAAAATGCACTATTAAACTTCTAGGGTAGGGCAAACAAAGACCCGATTAGATCATTTTATATTGCGGTTAATATAAGAATGCAGCGTAATTCTGTCACATTTGTTCAACTTACGTAGCTCCTATTTCAGATAGCGTACTGGGCTAGGCGGCAACTTAAGCGCATGGAATGTCGAGTAAAATGCACTATCAAACTTCTATGATAGGGCAATCAGAGACCCTATTAGATCATTTTATATTACGGTTAATATAAGAATTCAGCGTAATTCTGTCACATTTGTTCAACTTACGTCGCTCCTCTTTCAGATAGCGTACTGGGCTAGGCGGCATCTTAAAGCGCGTGGAATGGCGAGTAAAATGCACTATTAAACTTCTATGATAGGGCTATCAGAGACCCGATTAGATCATTTTATATTTTGGTTAATATAAGAATTCAGTGAAATTCTATCACATTTGTTCAATTTACGTCGCTCCTATTTCAGTTAGCGTATTGGGCTAAGCAGCATCTCAAAGTGCATGAAATGGCGAGTAAAATGCACTATTAAACTTCTAGGGTAGTGCAAACAGAGACCCGATTAGATCATTTTATATAATGGTTAATTTAAGAATTCAGCAAAATTCTATCACATTTTTTCAATTTACGTCGTTCCTATTTCAGCTAGCGTACTGGGCTTGGCGGCAGCTTAAAACGCGAGGAATGGCGAGTAAAATGCACTGTTAAACTTCTATGATAGGGCAATCAGAGACCCGATTAGATCATTTTATATTTTGGTTAATATAAGAATTCACAGAAATTCTATCACATTTGTTCAATTTACGTCGCTCCTATTTCAGACAGCGTATTGGGCTAAGCGGAATCTCAAAGCGCATGGAATGTCGAATAAAATGCACTATTAAACTTCTAGGCTAGGGCGAACAGAGAGCTGATTAAATCATTTAACATTATGGTTAATAAAAGATTTCAGCGAAATTCTATCACATTTGTACAATTTACATCGCTCCTATTTCAGATAGCGTATTGAGCTAAGCGGCATCTCAAAGCGCATGAAATGGCGAGTAAAATGCACTATTAAACTTCTAGGCTAAGGCAAACAGAGACCCGATTAGATCATTTTATATTACGGTTATATAAGAATTCAGCGTAATTCTATCACATTTGTTCAACTTACATCGCTCCTATTTCAGATAGCGTACAGGGCTAGGCGGCATCTTAAAGCGCGTGGAAGGGCGAGTAAAATGCACTACTAAACTTCTAGGGTAGGGCAAACAGAGACCCGATTAGATCATTTTATATTAGGGTTAATTTAAGAATTCAGCAAAATTCTATCACATTTGTTCAATTTACGTCGCTCCTATTTCAGATAGCGTACTGGGCTAGGCGGCATCTTAAAGCGCGTGGAAAGGCGAGTAAAATGCAATATTAAACTTCTATGATAGGGCAATCAGAGACCCGATTAGATCATTTTATATTACGGTTAATATAAGAATTCAGCGTAATTCTATCACATTTGTTCAACTTACGTCGCTCCTATTTCAGATAGCGTACTGGGCTAGGTGGCATCTTAAAGCGCGTGGAATGGCGAGTAAAATGCACTACTAAACTACTATGATAGGGCAAGCAGAGACCCGATTAGGTCATTTTATATTATGGTTAATATAAGAATTCAGCAAAATTCTATCACATTTTTTCAATTTACGTCGTTCCTATTTCAGCTAGCGTACTGGGCTTGGCGGCATCTTAAAACGCGAGGAATGGCGAGTAAAATGCACTGTTAAACTTCTATGATAGGGCAATCAGAGACCCGATTAGATCATTTTACATTTTGTTTAATATAAGATTTCAAGGACATTCTATCACATTTGTTTAATTTACGTCGCTGCTATTTCAGATAGCGTATTGGGCTAAGCGGCATCTCAAAGCGCATGAAATGGCGAATAAAATGCACCATTAAACTTCTAGGCGAGGGCGAACAGAGACCCGATTAGATCATTTTACATTTTGGTTAATAAAAGAATTCAGCGAAATTCTATCACATTTGCTCAATTTACGTCGCTCCTATTACAGATAGCTTATTGTGCTTAGCGGCATCTCAAAGCGCATGAAATGGCGAGTAAAATGCACTATTGAACTTCTAGGGTAGGGCAAACAGAGACCCGATAAGATCATTTTATATTATGGTTAATTTAAGAATTCAGCGAAATTCTATCACATTTGTTCAATTTACGTCGCTCCTATTTCAGATAGCGTACTGGGCTAGGCGGCATCTTAAAGCGCGTGGAAAGGCGAGTAAAATGCACTATTAAACTTCTATGATAGGGCAATCAGAGATCCGATTAGATCATTTTATATTACGGTTAATATAAGAATTCAGCGTAATTCTATCACATTTGTTCAATTTACGTCGCTCCTATTTCAGATAGCGTATTGGGCTAAGCGGCATCTCAAAGCCCATGAAATGGCAATTAAAATGCACTATTAAACTTCTAGGGTAGGGCAAACAAAGACCCGATTAGATCATTTTATATTGCGGTTAATATAAGAATGCAGCGTAATTCTGTCACATTTGTTCAACTTACGTAGCTCCTATTTCAGATAGCGTACTGGGCTAGGCGGCAACTTAAAGCGCATGGAATGTCGAGTAAAATGCACTATCAAACTTCTATGATAGGGCAATCAGAGACCCTATTAGATCATTTTATATTACGGTTAATATAAGAATTCAGCGTAATTCTGTCACATTTGTTCAACTTACGTCGCTCCTCTTTCAGATAGCGTACTGGGCTAGGCGGCATCTTAAAGCGCGTGGAATGGCGAGTAAAATGCACTATTAAACTTCTATGATAGGGCTATCAGAGACCCGATTAGATCATTTTATATTTTGGTTAATATAAGAATTCAGTGAAATTCTATCACATTTGTTCAATTTACGTCGCTCCTATTTCAGTTAGCGTATTGGGCTAAGCAGCATCTCAAAGTGCATGAAATGGCGAGTAAAATGCACTATTAAACTTCTAGGGTAGTGCAAACAGAGACCCGATTAGATCATTTTATATAATGGTTAATTTAAGAATTCAGCAAAATTCTATCACATTTTTTCAATTTACGTCGTTCCTATTTC
Organism: Macropis europaea; assembly: GCA_916610135.2. NCBI lineage: Eukaryota > Metazoa > Arthropoda > Insecta > Hymenoptera > Melittidae > Macropis > Macropis europaea. Next base: position 19,126 of record CAKAJE020001690.1, on the reverse strand, counting down.
AGCTAGCGTACTGGGCTTGGCGGCAGCTTAAAACGCGAGGAATGGCGAGTAAAATGCACTGTTAAACTTCTATGATAGGGCAATCAGAGACCCGATTAGATCATTTTATATTTTGGTTAATATAAGAATTCACAGAAATTCTATCACATTTGTTCAATTTACGTCGCTCCTATTTCAGACAGCGTATTGGGCTAAGCGGAATCTCAAAGCGCATGGAATGTCGAATAAAATGCACTATTAAACTTCTAGGCTAGGGCGAACAGAGAGCTGATTAAATCATTTAACATTATGGTTAATAAAAGATTTCATCGAAATTCTATCACATTTGTTCAATTTACGTCGCTCCTATTTCAGATAGCGTATTGAGCTAAGCGGCATCTCAAAGCGCATGAAATGGCGAGTAAAATGCACTATTAAACTTCTAGGCTAAGGCAAACAGATACCCGATTAGATCATTTTATATTACGGTTAATATAAGAATTCAGCGTAATTCTATCACATTTGTTCAACTTACATCGCTCCTATTTCAGATAGCGTACAGGGCTAGGCGGCATCTTAAAGCGCGTGGAAGGGCGAGTAAAATGCACTACTAAACTTCTAGGGTAGGGCAAACAGAGACCCGATTAGATCATTTTATATTAGGGTTAATTTAAGAATTCAGCAAAATTCTATCACATTTGTTCAATTTACGTCGCTCCTATTTCAGATAGCGTACTGGGCTAGGCGGCATCTTAAAGCGCGTGGAAAGGCGAGTAAAATGCAATATTAAACTTCTATGATAGGGCAATCAGAGACCCGATTAGATCATTTTATATTACGGTTAATATAAGAATTCAGCGTAATTCTATCACATTTGTTCAACTTACGTCGCTCCTATTTCAGATAGCGTACTGGGCTAGGTGGCATCTTAAAGCGCGTGGAATGGCGAGTAAAATGCACTACTAAACTACTATGATAGGGCAATCAGAGACCCGATTAGGTCATTTTATATTTTGGTTAATATAAGAATTCAGCAAAATTCTATCACATTTTTTCAATTTACGTCGTTCCTATTTCAGCTAGCGTACTGGGCTTGGCGGCATCTTAAAACGCGAGGAATGGCGAGTAAAATGCACTGTTAAACTTCTATGATAGGGCAATCAGAGACCCGATTAGATCATTTTACATTTTGTTTAATATAAGATTTCAAGGACATTCTATCACATTTGTTTAATTTACGTCGCTGCTATTTCAGATAGCGTATTGGGCTAAGCGGCATCTCAAAGCGCATGAAATGGCGAATAAAATGCACCATTAAACTTCTAGGCGAGGGCGAACAGAGACCCGATTAGATCATTTTACATTTTGGTTAATAAAAGAATTCAGCGAAATTCTATCACATTTGCTCAATTTACGTCGCTCCTATTACAGATAGCTTATTGTGCTTAGCGGCATCTCAAAGCGCATGAAATGGCGAGTAAAATGCACTATTGAACTTCTAGGGTAGGGCAAACAGAGACCCGATAAGATCATTTTATATTATGGTTAATTTAAGAATTCAGCGAAATTCTATCACATTTGTTCAATTTACGTCGCTCCTATTTCAGATAGCGTACTGGGCTAGGCGGCATCTTAAAGCGCGTGGAAAGGCGAGTAAAATGCACTATTAAACTTCTATGATAGGGCAATCAGAGATCCGATTAGATCATTTTATATTACGGTTAATATAAGAATTCAGCGTAATTCTATCACATTTGTTCAATTTACGTCGCTCCTATTTCAGATAGCGTATTGGGCTAAGCGGCATCTCAAAGCCCATGAAATGGCAATTAAAATGCACTATTAAACTTCTAGGGTAGGGCAAACAAAGACCCGATTAGATCATTTTATATTGCGGTTAATATAAGAATTCAGCGTAATTCTATCACATTTGTTCAACTTACGTAGCTCCTATTTCAGATAGCGTACTGGGCTAGGCGGCAACTTAAAGCGCATGGAATGTCGAGTAAAATGCACTATCAAACTTCTATGATAGGGCAATCAGAGACCCTATTAGATCATTTTATATTACGGTTAATATAAGAATTCAGCGTAATTCTGTCACATTTGTTCAACTTACGTCGCTCCTCTTTCAGATAGCGTACTGGGCTAGGCGGCATCTTAAAGCGCGTGGAATGGCGAGTAAAATGCACTATTAAACTTCTATGATAGGGCTATCAGAGACCCGATTAGATCATTTTATATTTTGGTTAATATGAGAATTCAGTGAAATTCTATCACATTTGTTCAATTTACGTCGCTCCTATTTCAGTTAGCGTATTGGGCTAAGCAGCATCTCAAAGTGCATGAAATGGCGAGTAAAATGCACTATTAAACTTCTAGGGTAGGGTAAACAGAGACCCGATTAGATCATTTTATATACTGGTTAATTTAAGAATTCAGCAAAATTCTATCACATTTTTTCAATTTACGTCGTTCCTATTTCAGCTAGCGTACTGGGCTTGGCGGCATCTTAAAACGCGAGGAATGGCGAGTAAAATGCACTGTTAAACTTCTATGATAGGGCAATCAGAGACCCGATTAGATCATTTTATATTTTGGTTAATATAAGAATTCAGCGAAATTCTATCACATTTGTACAATTTACGTCGCTCCTATTTCAGATAGCGTATTGAGCTAAGCGGCATCTCAAAGCGCATGAAATGGCGAGTAAAATGCACTATTGAACTTCTATGATAGGGCAATCAGAGACCTGATTAGATCATTTTATATTTTGGTTAATATAAGAATTCAGCGAAATTGTATCACTTTTGTTTAATTTACGTCGCTCCTATTTCAGATAGCGTAATGGGCTAAGCGGCATCTCAAAGCGCATGAAATGGCGAGTAAAATGCACTATTGAACTTCTATGATAGGGCAATCAGAGACCTGATTAGATCATTTTATATTTTGGTTAATATAAGAATTCAGCGAAATTGTATCACTTTTGTTTAATTTACGTCGCTCCTATTTCAGATAGCGTACTGGGCTAGGCGGCATCTTAAAGCGCGTGGAATGACGAGTAAAATGCACTATTACACTTCTAGGGTAGGGCAAACAGAGACCCGATTAGATCATTTTATATTATGGTTAATTTAAGAATTCACCGAAATTCTATCACATTTGTTCAATTTACGTCGCTCCTATTTCAGATAGCGTATTGGGCTAAGCGGCATCTCAAAGCCCATGAAATGGCGATTAAAATGCACTATTAAACTTCTAGGGTAAGGCAAACAGATACCCGATTAGATCATTTTATATTACGGTTAATATAAGAATTCAGCGTAATTCTATCACATTTGTTCAACTTACATCGCTCCTATTTCAGATAGCGTACAGGGCTAGGCGGCATCTTAAAGCGCGTGGAGGGGCGAGTAAAATGCACTACTAAACTTCTAGGGTAGGGCAAACAGAGACCCGATTAGATCATTTTATATTATGGTTAATTTAAGAATTCAGCAAAATTCTATCACATTTGTTCAATTTACGTCGCTCCTATTTCAGATAGCGTACTGTGCTAGGCGGCATCCTAAAGCGCGCGGAATGGCGAGTAAAATGCACTATTAAACTTCTATGCTAGGGCAATCAGAGACCCGATTAGATCATTTTATATTTTGTTTAATATAAGATTTCAGGGAAATTCTATCACATTTGTTCAATTTACGTCGCTCCTATTTCAGATAGCGTACTGGGCTAGGCGGCATCTTAAAGCGCGTGGAAAGGCGAGTAAAATGCACTATTAAACTTCTATGATAGGGCAATCAGAGACCCGATTAGATCATTTTATATTTCGGTTAATATAAGAATTCAGCGTAATTCTATCACATTTGTTCAACTTACGTCGCTCCTATTTCAGATAGCGTACTGGGCTAGGTGGCATCTTAAAGCGCGTGGAATGGCGAGTAAAATGCACTACTAAACTACTATGATAGGGCAATCAGAGACCCGATTAGGTCAATTTATATCTTGGTTAATATAAGAATTCATCGAAATTCTATCACATTTGTTCAATATACGTCGCTCCTATTACAGATAGCTTATTGTGCTTAGCGGCATCTCAAAGCGCATGAAGTGACGAGTGAAATGCACTATTAAACTTCTAGGGTTGGTCGAAGAAAGACCCAATTAGATCATTTTACATTAAGGTTAATATAAGAATTAAGGGAAATTCTATCACATTTGTTCAATTTACGTCGCTCCTATTTCAGATAGCGTATTGGGCTAAGCGGCATCTCAAAGCCCATGAAATGGCGATTAAAATGCACTATTAAACTTCTAGGGTAAGGCAAACAGATACCCGATTAGATCATTTTATATTACGGTTAATATAAGAATTCAGCGTAATTCTATCACATTTGTTCAACTTACGTCGCTCCTATTTCAGATAGCGTACAGGGCTAGGCGGCATCTTAAAGCGCGTGGAAGGGCGAGTAAAATGCACTACTAAACTTCTAGGGTAGGGCAAACAGAGACCCGATTAGATCATTTTATATTATGGTTAATTTAAGAATTCAGCAAAATTCTATCACATTTGTTCAATTTACGTCGCTCCTATTTCAGATAGCGTACTGGGCTAGGCGGCATCTTAAAGCGCGTGGAAGGGTGAGTAAAATGCACTACTAATCTTCCATGATAGGGCAATCAGAGACCCGATTAGATCAATTTATATTTTGTTTTATATAAGATTTCAGGGAAATTCTATCTCATTTGTTCAATTTACGTCGCTCCTATTTCAGTTAGCGTATTCGGCTAAGCGGCATCTCAAAGCGCATGAAATGGCGAATGAAATGCACTAGTAAACTTCTAGGCTAGGGCGAACAGAGACCCGATTAGATCATTTTACATTATGGTTAATAAAAGAATTCAGCGAAATTCTATCACATTTGTTCCTCTTACGTCGCTCGTATTTCAGATAGCGTATTGGGCTACGCGGCATCTCAAAGCGCATGAAATGGCGAGTAAAATGCACTATTAAACTTCTAGGGTAGGGCAATCAGAGACCCGACTAGATCATTTTATATTATGGTTAATTTAAGAATTCAGCAAAATTCTATCACATTTGTTCAGTTTACGTCGCTCCTATTTCAGATAGCGTACTGGGCTAGGCGGCATCTTAAAGCGCGTGGAAAGGCGAGTAAAATGCACTATTAAACTTCTATGATAGGGCAACCAGAGACCCGATTAGATCATTTTATATTACGGTTAATATAAGAATTCAGCGTAATTCTATCACATTTGTTCAACTTACGTCGCTCCTATTTCAGTTAGCGCATTGGGCTAAGCAGCATCTCAAAGTGCATGAAATGGCGAGTAAAATGCACTATTAAACTTCTAGGGTAGGGCAAACAGAGACCCGATTAGATCATTTTATATAATGGTTAATTTAAGAATTCAGCAAAATTCTATCACATTTTTTCAATTTACGTCGTTCCTATTTCGGCAAGCGTACTGGGCTTGGCGGCTGCTTAAAACGCGAGGAATGGCGAGTAAAATGCACTGTTAAACTTCTATGATAGGGCAATCAGAGACCTGATTAAATCATTTTACATTATGGTTAATAAAAGATTTCAGCGAAATTCTATCACATTTGTACAATTTACGTCGCTCCTATTTCAGATAGCGTATTGAGCTAAGCGGCATCTCAAAGCGCATGAAATGGCGAGTAAAATGCACTATTGAACTTCTATGATAGGGCAATCAGAGACCTGATTAGATCATTTTATATTTTGGTTAATATAAGAATTCAGCGAAATTGTATCACATTTGTTTAATTTACGTCGCTCCTATTTCAGATAGCGTAATGGGCTAAGCGGCATCTCAAAGCGCATGAAATGGCGAGTAAAATGCACTATTGAACTTCTATGATAGGGCAATCAGAGACCTGATTAGATCATTTTATATTTTGGTTAATATAAGAATTCAGCGAAATTGTATCACTTTTGTTTAATTTACGTCGCTCCTATTTCAGATAGCGTACTGGGCTAAGCGGCATCTTAAAGCGCGTGGAATGACGAGTAAAATGCACTATTACACTTCTAGGGTAGGGCAAACAGAGACCCGATTAGATCATTTTATATTATGGTTAATTTAAGAATTCACCGAAATTCTATCACATTTGTTCAATTTACGTCGCTCCTATTTCAGATAGCGTATTGGGCTAAGCGGCATCTCAAAGCCCATGAAATGGCGATTAAAATGCACTATTAAACTTCTAGGGTAAGGCAAACAGATACCCGATTAGATCATTTTATATTTCGGTTAATATAAGAATTCAGCGTAATTCTATCACATTTGTTCAACTTACGTCGCTCCTATTTCAGATAGCGTACTGGGCTAGGTGGCATCTTAAAGCGCGTGGAATGGCGAGTAAAATGCACTACTAAACTACTATGATAGGGCAATCAGAGACCCGATTAGGTCAATTTATATCTTGGTTAATATAAGAATTCATCGAAATTCTATCACATTTGTTCAATATACGTCGCTCCTATTACAGATAGCTTATTGTGCTTAGCGGCATCTCAAAGCGCATGAAGTGACGAGTGAAATGCACTATTAAACTTCTAGGGTTGGTCGAAGAAAGACCCAATTAGATCATTTTACATTAAGGTTTATATAAGAATTCAGGGAAATTCTATCACATTTGTTCAATTTACGTCGCTCCTATTTCAGTTAGCGTATTGGGCTAAGCAGCATCTCAAAGTGCATGAAATGGCGAGTAAAATGCACTATTATACTTCTAGGGTAGGGCAAACAGAGACCCGATTAGATCATTTTATATAATGGTTATTTTAAGAATTCAGCAAAATTCTATCACATTTTTTCAATTTACGTCGTTCCTATTTCAACTAGCGTACTGGGCTTGGCGGCAGCTTAAAACGCGAGGAATGGCGAGTAAAATGCACTGTTAAACTTCTATGATAGGGCAATCAGAGACCCGATTAGATCATTTTATATTTTGGTTAATATAAGAATTCACCGAAATTCTATCACATTTGTTCAATTTACGTCGCTCCTATTTCAGACAGCGTATTGGGCTAAGCGGAATCTCAAAGCGCATGGAATGTCGAATAAAATGCACTATTAAACTTCTAGGCTAGGGCGAACAGAGAGCTGATTAAATCATGTTACATTATGGTTAATAAAAGATTTCAGCGAAATTCTATCACATTTGTACAATTTACGTCGCTCCTATTTCAGATAGCTAATTGAGCTAAGCGGCATCTCAAAGCGCATGAAATGGCGAGTAAAATGCACTATTAAACTTCTAGGGTAAGGCAAACAGATACCCGATTAGATCATTTTATGTTACGGTTAATATAAGAATTCAGCGTAATTCTATCACATTTGTTCAACTTACATCGCTCCTATTTCAGATAGCGTACAGGGCTAGGCGGCATCTTAAAGCGCGTGGAAGGGCGAGTAAAATGCACTACTAAACTTCTAGGGTAGGGCAAACAGAGACCCGATCAGATCATTTTATATTAGGGTTAATTTAAGAATTCAGCAAAATTCTATCACATTTGTTCAATTTACGTCGCTCCTATTTCAGATAGCGTACTGTGCTAGGCGGCATCCTAAAGCGCGCGGAATGGCGAGTAAAATGCACTATTAAACTTCTATGCTAGGTCAATCAGAGACCCGATTAGATCATTTTATATTTTGTTTAATATAAGATTTCAGGGAAATTCTATCACATTTGTTCAATTTACGTCGCTCCCATTTCAGATAGCGTATTGGGCGAAGCGGCATCTCAAAGCGCATGAAATGGCGAATAAAATGAGCTATTAAACTTCCAGGCTAGGGCGAACAGAGACCCGATTAGATCATTTTACATTATGGTTAATAAAAGAATTCAGCGAAATTCTATCACATTTGTTCAACTTACGTCGCTCCTATTGCAGATAGCGTATTGGGCTAAGTGGCATCTCAAAGCGCATGAAATGGCGAGTAAAATGCACTATTAAACTTCTATGATAGGGCAATCAGAGACCCGATTAGATCATTTTATATTTTGTTTAATAAAAGAATTCAGCGAAATTCTATCACATTTGTTCAACTTACGTCGCTGATATTTCAGATAGCGTATTGGGCTATGCGGCATCGCAAAGCGCAAGAAATGGCGAGTAAAATGCACTCTTAAACTTCTATGATAGGGCAATCAGAGACCCGATTAGATCATTTTACATTTTGTTTAATATAAGATTTCAGGGACATTCTATCACATTTGTTTAATTTACGTCGCTGCTATTTCAGATAGCGTATTGGGCTAAGCGGCATCTCAAAGCGCATGAAATGGCGAATAAAATGCACCATTAAACTTCTAGGCGAGGGCGAACAGAGACCCGATTAGATCATTTTACATTTTGGTTAATAAAAGAATTCAGCGAAATTCTATCACATTTGCTCAATTTACGTCGCTCCTATTACAGATAGCTTATTGTGCTTAGCGGCATCTCAAAGCGCATGAAATGGCGAGTAAAATGCACTATTGAACTTCTAGGGTAGGGCAAACAGAGACCCGATAAGATCATTTTATATTATGGTTAATTTAAGAATTCAGCGAAATTCTATCACATTTGTTCAATTTACGTCGCTCCTATTTCAGATAGCGTACTGGGCTAGGCGGCATCTTAATGCGCGTGGAAAGGCGAGTAAAATGCACTATTAAACTTCTATGATAGGGCAATCAGAGACCCGATTAGATCATTTTATATTACGGTTAATATAAGAATTCAGCGTAATTCTATCACATTTGTTCAACTTACGTCGCTCCTATTTCAGATAGCGTACTGGGCTAGGCGGCATCTTAAAGCGCGTGGAATGGCGTGTAAAATGCACTACTAAACTACTATGATAGGGCAATCAGAGACCCGATTAGGTCATTTTATATTTTGGTTAATATAAGAATTCAGCGAAATTCTATCACATTTGTTCAATTTACGTCGCTCCTATTACAGATAGCTTATTGTGCTTAGCGGCATCTCAAAGCGCATGAAGTGACGAGTGAAATGCACTATTAAACTTCTAGGGTTGGTCGAAGAAAGACCCGATTAGATCATTTTACAATAAGGTTAATATAAGAATTCAGGGAAATTCTATCACATTTGTTCAATTTACGTCGCTCCTATTTCAGATAGCGTATTGGGCTAAGCGGCATCTCAAAGCGCATGAAATGGCGAATAAAATGAGCTATTAAACTTCTAGGCTAGGGCGAACAGAGACCCGATTAGATCATTTTACATTTTGGTTAATAAAAGAATTCAGCGAAATTCTATCACATTTGCTCAATTTACGTCGCTCCTATTACAGATAGCTTATTGTGCTTAGCGGCATCTCAAAGCGCATGAAATGGCGAGTAAAATGCACTATTGAACTACTAGGGTAGGGCAAACAGAGACCCGATAAGATCATTTTATATTATGGTTAATTTAAGAATTCAGCGAAATTCTATCACATTTGTTCAAGTTACGTCGCTCCTATTTCAGATAGCGTACTGGGCTAGGCGGCATCTTAAAGCGCGTGGAATGGCGAGTAAAATGCACTACTAAACTTCTATGATAGGGCAATCAGGCACTCGATTAGATCATTTTATATTTTGTTTAATATAAGATTTCAGGGAAATTCTATCTCATTTGTTCAATTTACGTCGCTCCTATTTCAGTTAGCGTATTCGGCTAAGCGGCATCTCAAAGAGCATGAAATGGCGAATAAAATGCACTAGTAAACTTCTAGGCTAGGGCGAACAGAGACCCGATTAGATCATTTTACATTATGGTTAATAAAAGAATTCAGCGAAATTCTATCACATTTGTTCCTCTTACGTCGCTCGTATTTCAGATAGCGTATTGGGCTACGCGGCATCTCAAAGCGCATGAAATGGCGAGTAAAATGCACTATTAAACTTCTAGGGTAGGGCAAACAGAGTCCCGATAAGATCATTTTATATTATGGTTAATTTAAGAATTCAGCGAAATTCTATCACATTTGTTCAATTTACGTCGCTCCTATTTCAGATAGCGTATTGGGCTAAGCGGCTTCTCAAAGCGCATGAAATGGCGAGTAAAATGCACTATTAAACTTCTAGGGCAGGGTAAACAGAGACGCGATAAGATCGTTTTACATTATGGTTAATAAAAGAATTCAGCGAAATTCTATCACATTTGTTCAACTTACGTCGCTCGTATATCAGATAGCGTATTGGGCTAAGCGGCATCTCAAAGCGCATGAAATGGCGAGTAAAATGCACTATTAAACTTCTAGGGTAGGGCAAACAAAGACCCGATGAAATCATTTTATATTATGGTTAATTTAAGAATTCAGCGAAATTCTATCACATTTGTTCAATTTACGTAGCTCCTATTTCAGATAGCGTACTGGGCTAGGCGGCATCTTAAAGCGCGTGGAAAGGCGAGTAAAATGCACTATTAAACTTCTATGATAGGGCAATCAGAGACCCGATTAGAACATTTTATATTTTGTTTAATATAAGATTGCAGTGAAATTCTATCACATTTGTTCAATTTACGTCGCTCCTATTTCAGTTAGCGTATTGGGCTAAGCAGCATCTCAAAGTGCATGAAATGGCGAGTAAAATGCACTATTAAACTTCTAGGGTAGTGCAAACAGAGACCCGATTAGATCATTTTATATAATGGTTAATTTAAGAATTCAGCAAAATTCTATCACATTTTTTCAATTTACGTCGTTCCTATTTCAGCTAGCGTACTGGGCTTGGCGGCAGCTTAAAACGCGAGGAATGGCGAGTAAAATGCACTGTTAAACTTCTATGATAGGGCAATCAGAGACCCGATTAGATCATTTTATATTTTGGTTAATATAAGAATTCACAGAAATTCTATCACATTTGTTCAATTTACGTCGCTCCTATTTCAGACAGCGTATTGGGCTAAGCGGAATCTCAAAGCGCATGGAATGTCGAATAAAATGCACTATTAAACTTCTAGGCTAGGGCGAACAGAGAGCTGATTAAATCATTTAACATTATGGTTAATAAAAGATTTCAGCGAAATTCTATCACATTTGTACAATTTACATCGCTCCTATTTCAGATAGCGTATTGAGCTAAGCGGCATCTCAAAGCGCATGAAATGGCGAGTAAAATGCACTATTAAACTTCTAGGCTAAGGCAAACAGAGACCCGATTAGATCATTTTATATTACGGTTAATATAAGAATTCAGCGTAATTCTATCACATTTGTTCAACTTACATCGCTCCTATTTCAGATAGCGTACAGGGCTAGGCGGCATCTTAAAGCGCGTGGAAGGGCGAGTAAAATGCACTACTAAACTTCTAGGGTAGGGCAAACAGAGACCCGATTAGATCATTTTATATTAGGGTTAATTTAAGAATTCAGCAAAATTCTATCACATTTGTTCAATTTACGTCGCTCCTATTTCAGATAGCGTACTGGGCTAGGCGGCATCTTAAAGCGCGTGGAAAGGCGAGTAAAATGCAATATTAAACTTCTATGATAGGGCAATCAGAGACCCGATTAGATCATTTTATATTACGGTTAATATAAGAATTCAGCGTAATTCTATCACATTTGTTCAACTTACGTCGCTCCTATTTCAGATAGCGTACTGGGCTAGGTGGCATCTTAAAGCGCGTGGAATGGCGAGTAAAATGCACTACTAAACTACTATGATAGGGCAAGCAGAGACCCGATTAGGTCATTTTATATTTTGGTTAATATAAGAATTCAGCAAAATTCTATCACATTTTTTCAATTTACGTCGTTCCTATTTCAGCTAGCGTACTGGGCTTGGCGGCATCTTAAAACGCGAGGAATGGCGAGTAAAATGCACTGTTAAACTTCTATGATAGGGCAATCAGAGACCCGATTAGATCATTTTACATTTTGTTTAATATAAGATTTCAAGGACATTCTATCACATTTGTTTAATTTACGTCGCTGCTATTTCAGATAGCGTATTGGGCTAAGCGGCATCTCAAAGCGCATGAAATGGCGAATAAAATGCACCATTAAACTTCTAGGCGAGGGCGAACAGAGACCCGATTAGATCATTTTACATTTTGGTTAATAAAAGAATTCAGCGAAATTCTATCACATTTGCTCAATTTACGTCGCTCCTATTACAGATAGCTTATTGTGCTTAGCGGCATCTCAAAGCGCATGAAACGGCGAGTAAAATGCACTATTGAACTTCTAGGGTAGGGCAAACAGAGACCCGATAAGATCATTTTATATTATGGTTAATTTAAGAATTCAGCGAAATTCTATCACATTTGTTCAATTTACGTCGCTCCTATTTCAGATAGCGTACTGGGCTAGGCGGCATCTTAAAGCGCGTGGAATGGCGAGTAAAATGCACTATTAAACTTCTATGATAGGGCAATCAGAGATCCGATTAGATCATTTTATATTACGGTTAATATAAGAATTCAGCGTAATTCTATCACATTTGTTCAATTTACGTCGCTCCTATTTCAGATAGCGTATTGGGCTAAGCGGCATCTCAAAGCCCATGAAATGGCAATTAAAATGCACTATTAAACTTCTAGGGTAGGGCAAACAAAGACCCGATTAGATCATTTTATATTGCGGTTAATATAAGAATGCAGCGTAATTCTGTCACATTTGTTCAACTTACGTAGCTCCTATTTCAGATAGCGTACTGGGCTAGGCGGCAACTTAAAGCGCATGGAATGTCGAGTAAAATGCACTATCAAACTTCTATGATAGGGCAATCAGAGACCCTATTAGATCATTTTATATTACGGTTAATATAAGAATTCAGCGTAATTCTGTCACATTTGTTCAACTTACGTCGCTCCTCTTTCAGATAGCGTACTGGGCTAGGCGGCATCTTAAAGCGCGTGGAATGGCGAGTAAAATGCACTATTAAACTTCTATGATAGGGCTATCAGAGACCCGATTAGATCATTTTATATTTTGGTTAATATGAGGATTCAGTGAAATTCTATCACATTTGTTCAATTTACGTCGCTCCTATTTCAGTTAGCGTATTGGGCTAAGCAGCATCTCAAAGTGCATGAAATGGCGAGTAAAATGCACTATTAAACTTCTAGGGTAGGGTAAACAGAGACCCGATTAGATCATTTTATATACTGGTTAATTTAAGAATTCAGCAAAATTCTATCACATTTTTTCAATTTACGTCGTTCCTATTTCAGCTAGCGTACTGGGCTTGGCGGCATCTTAAAACGCGAGGAATGGCGAGTAAAATGCACTGTTAAACTTCTATGATAGGGCAATCAGAGACCCGATTAGATCATTTTATATTTTGGTTAATATAAGAATTCAGCGAAATTCTATCACATTTGTACAATTTACGTCGCTCCTATTTCAGATAGCGTATTGAGCTAAGCGGCATCTCAAAGCGCATGAAATGGCGAGTAAAATGCACTATTGAACTTCTATGATAGGGCAATCAGAGACCTGATTAGATCATTTTATATTTTGGTTAATATAAGAATTCAGCGAAATTGTATCACTTTTGTTTAATTTACGTCGCTCCTATTTCAGATAGCGTAATGGGCTAAGCGGCATCTCAAAGCGCATGAAATGGCGAGTAAAATGCACTATTGAACTTCTATGATAGGGCAATCAGAGACCTGATTAGATCATTTTATATTTTGGTTAATATAAGAATTCAGCGAAATTGTATCACTTTTGTTTAATTTACGTCGCTCCTATTTCAGATAGCGTACTGGGCTAAGCGGCATCTTAAAGCGCGTGGAATGACGAGTAAAATGCACTATTACACTTCTAGGGTAGGGCAAACAGAGACCCGATTAGATCATTTTATATTATGGTTAATTTAAGAATTCACCGAAATTCTATCACATTTGTTCAATTTACGTCGCTCCTATTTCAGATAGCGTATTGGGCTAAGCGGCATCTCAAAGCCCATGAAATGGCGATTAAAATGCACTATTAAACTTCTAGGGTAAGGCAAACAGATACCCGATTAGATCATTTTATATTACGGTTAATATAAGAATTCAGCGTAATTCTATCACATTTGTTCAACTTACATCGCTCCTATTTCAGATAGCGTACAGGGCTAGGCGGCATCTTAAAGCGCGTGGAGGGGCGAGTAAAATGCACTACTAAACTTCTAGGGTAGGGCAAACAGAGACCCGATTAGATCATTTTATATTATGGTTAATTTAAGAATTCAGCAAAATTCTATCACATTTGTTCAATTTACGTCGCTCCTATTTCAGATAGCGTACTGTGCTAGGCGGCATCCTAAAGCGCGCGGAATGGCGAGTAAAATGCACTATTAAACTTCTATGCTAGGGCAATCAGAGACCCGATTAGATCATTTTATATTTTGTTTAATATAAGATTTCAGGGAAATTCTATCACATTTGTTCAATTTACGTCGCTCCTATTTCAGATAGCGTACTGGGCTAGGCGGCATCTTAAAGCGCGTGGAAAGGCGAGTAAAATGCACTATTAAACTTCTATGATAGGGCAATCAGAGACCCGATTAGATCATTTTATATTTCGGTTAATATAAGAATTCAGCGTAATTCTATCACATTTGTTCAACTTACGTCGCTCCTATTTCAGATAGCGTACTGGGCTAGGCGGCATCTTAAAGCGCGTGGAATGGCGTGTAAAATGCACTACTAAACTACTATGATAGGGCAATCAGAGACCCGATTAGGTCATTTTATATTTTGGTTAATATAAGAATTCAGCGAAATTCTATCACATTTGTTCAATTTACGTCGCTCCTATTACAGATAGCTTATTGTGCTTAGCGGCATCTCAAAGCCGCATGAAGTGACGAGTGAAATGCACTATTAAACTTCTAGGGTTGGTCGAAGAAAGACCCGATTAGATCATTTTACATTAAGGTTAATATAAGAATTCAGGGAAATTCTATCACATTGTTCAATTTACGTCGCTCCTATTTCAGATAGCGTATTGGGCTAAGCGGCATCTCAAAGCGCATGAAATGGCGAATAAAATGAGCTATTAAACTTCTAGGCTAGGGCGAACAGAGACCCGATTAGATCATTTTACATTTTGGTTAATAAAAGAATTCAGCGAAATTCTATCACATTTGCTCAATTTACGTCGCTCCTATTACAGATAGCTTATTGTGCTTAGCGGCATCTCAAAGCGCATGAAATGGCGAGTAAAATGCACTATTGAACTACTAGGGTAGGGCAAACAGAGACCCGATAAGATCATTTTATATTATGGTTAATTTAAGAATTCAGCGAAATTCTATCACATTTGTTCAATTTACGTCGCTCCTATTTCAGATAGCGTACTGGGCTAGGCGGCATCTTAAAGCGCGTGGAATGGCGAGTAAATGCACTACTAAACTTCTATGATAGGCAATCAGGCACTCGATTAGATCATTTTATATTTTGTTTAATATAAGATTTCAGGGAAATTCTATCTCATTTGTTCAATTTACGTCGCTCCTATTTCAGTTAGCGTATTCCGGCTAAGCGGCATCTCAAAGCGCATGAAATGGCGAATAAAATGCACTAGTAAACTTCTAGGCTAGGGCGAACAGAGACCCGATTAGATCATTTTACATTATGGTTAATAAAAGAATCAGCGAAATTCTATCACATTTGTTCCTCTTACGTCGCTCGTATTTCAGATAGCGTATTGGGCTACGCGGCATCTCAAAGCGCATGAAATGGCGAGTAAAATGCACTATTAAACTTCTAGGGTAGGGCAAACAGAGTCCGATAAGATCATTTTATATTATGGTTAATTTAAGAATTCAGCGAAATTCTATCACATTTGTTCAATTACGTCGCTCCTATTTCAGATAGCGTATTGGGCTAAGCGGCTTCTCAAAGCGCATGAAATGGCGAGTAAAATGCACTATTAAACTTCTAGGGCAGGGTAACAGAGACGCGATAAGATCGTTTTACATTATGGTTAATAAAAGAATTCAGCGAAATTCTATCACATTTGTTCAACTTACGTCGCTCGTATAACAGATAGCGTATTGGGCTAAGCGGCATCTCAAAGCGCATGAAATGGCGAGTAAAATGCACTATTAAACTTCTAGGGTAGGGCAAACAAAGACCCGATGAAATCATTTTATATTATGGTTAATTTAAGAATTCAGCGAAATTCTATCACATTTGTTCATATTTACGTAGCTCCTATTTCAGATAGCGTACTGGGCTAGGCGGCATCTTAAAGCGCGTGGAATGGCGAGTAAAATGCACTATTAAACTTCTATGATAGGGCAATCAGAGACCCGATTAGAACATTTTATATTTTGTTTAATATAAGATTGCAGTGAAATTCTATCACATTTGTTCAATTTACGTCGCTCCTATTTCAGATAGCGTATTGGGCTAAGCAGCATCTCAAAGTGCATGAAATGGCGAGTAAAATGCACTATTAAACTTCTAGGGTAGTGCAAACAGAGACCCGATTAGATCATTTTATATAATGGTTAATTAAGAATTCAGCAAAATTCTATCACACTTTTTTCAATTTACGTCGTTCCTATTTCAGCTAGCGTACTGGGCTTGGCGGCAGCTTAAACGCGAGGAATGGCGAGTAAAATGCACTGTTAAACTTCTATGATAGGGCAATCAGAGACCCGATTAGATCATTTTATATTTTGGTTAATATAAGAATTCACAGAAATTCTATCACATTTGTTCAATTTACGTCGCTCCTATTTCAGACAGCGTATTGGGCTAAGCGGAATCTCAAAGCGCATGGAATGTCGAATAAAATGCACTATTAAACTTCTAGGCTAGGGCCAACAGAGAGCTGATAAATCATTTAACATTATGGTTAATAAAAGATTTCAGCGAAATTCTATCACATTTGTACAATTTACGTCGCTCCTATTTCAGATAGCGTATTGGGCTAAGCGGCATCTCAAAGCGCATGAAATGGCGAGTAAAATGCACTAATAAACTTCTAGGCTAAGGCAAACAGATACCCGATTAGATCATTTTATATACGGTTAATATAAGAATTCAGCGTAATTCTATCACATTTGTTCAACTTACATCGCTCCTATTTCAGATAGCGTACAGGGCTAGGCGGCATCTTAAAGCGCGTGGAAGGGCGAGTAAAATGCACTACTAAACTTCTAGGGTAGGGCAAACAGAGACCCGATTAGATCATTTATATTAGGGTTAATTTAAGAATTCAGCAAAATTCTATCACATTTGTTCAATTTACGTCGCTCCTATTTCAGATAGCGTACTGGGCTAGGCGGCATCTTAAAGCGCGTGGAAAGGCGAGTAAAATGCAATATTAAACTTCTATGATAGGGCAATCAGAGACCCGATTAGATCATTTTATATTACGGTTAATATAAGAATTCAGCGTAATTCTATCACATTTGTTCAACTTACGTCGCTCCTATTTCAGATAGCGTACTGGGCTAGGTGCATCTTAAAGCGCGTGAATGGCGAGTAAAATGCACTACTAAACTACTATGATAGGGCAATCAGAGACCCGATTAGATCATTTTATATTTTGGTTAATATAAGAATTCAGCAAAATTCTATCACATTTTTTCAATTTACGTCGTTCCTATTTCAGCTAGCGTACTGGGCTTGGCGGCATCTTAAAACGCGAGGAATGGCGAGTAAAATGCACTGTTAAACTTCTATGATAGGGCAATCAGAGACCCGATTAGATCATTTTACATTATGTTTAATATAAGATTTCAAGGACATTCTATCACATTTGTTTAATTTACGTCGCTGCTATTTCAGATAGCGTATTGGCTAAGCGGCATCTCAAAGCGCATGAAATGGCGAATAAAATCACCATTAAACTTCTAGGCGAGGGCGAACAGAGACCCGATTAGATCATTTTACATTTTGGTTAATATAAGAATTCAGCGAAATTCTATCACATTTGTTCAATTTACGTCGCTCCTATTACAGATAGCTTATTGTGCTTAGCGGCATCTCAAAGCGCATGAAATGGCGAGTAAAATGCACTATTAAACTTCTAGGGTAGGGCAAACAGAGACCCGATAAGATCATTTTATATTATGGTTAATTTAAGAATTCAGCGAAATTCTATCACATTTGTTCAATTTACGTCGCTCCTATTTCAGATAGCGTACTGGGCTAGGCGGCATCTTAAAGCGCGTGGAAAGGCGAGTAAAATGCACTATTAAACTTCTATGATAGGGCAATCAGAGATCCGATTAGATCATTTTATATTACGGTTAATATAAGAATTCAGCGTAATTCTATCACATTTGTTCAATTTACGTCGCTCCTATTTCAGATAGCGTATTGGGCTAAGCGGCATCTCAAAGCCCATGAAATGGCAATTAAAATGCACTATTAAACTTCTAGGGTAGGCAAACAAAGACCCGATTAGATCATTTTATATTGCGGTTAATATAAGAATGCAGCGTAATTCTGTCACATTGTTCAACTTACGTAGCTCCTATTTCAGATAGCGTACTGGGCTAGGCGGCATCTTAAAGCGCGTGGAATGTCGAGTAAAATGCACTATCAAACTTCTATGATAGGGCAATCAGAGACCCTATTAGATCATTTTATATTACGGTTAATATAAGAATTCAGCGTAATTCTATCACATTTGTTCAACTTACGTCGCTCCTCTTTCAGATAGCGTACTGGGCTAGGCGGCATCTTAAAGCGCGTGGAATGGCGAGTAAAATGCACTATTAAACTTCTATGATAGGGCTATCAGAGACCCGATTAGATCATTTTATATTTGGTTAATATAAGAATTCAGTGAAATTCTAACACATTTGTTCAATTTACGTCGCTCCTATTTCAGTTAGGCGTATTGGGCTAAGCAGCATCTCAAAGTGCATGAAATGGCGAGTAAAATGCACTATTAAACTTCTAGGGTAGGGTAAACAGAGACCCGATTAGATCATTTTATATAATGGTTAATTTAAGAATTCAGCAAAATTCTATCACATTTTTTCAATTTACGTCGTTCCTATTTCAGCTAGCGTACTGGGCTTGGCGGCATCTTAAAACGCGAGGAATGGCGAGTAAAATGCACTGTTAAACTTCTATGATAGGGCAATCAGAGACCCGATTAGATCATTTTATATTTTGGTTAATATAAGATTTCA
>CAKAJE020001689.1:0-107799 GCA_916610135.2 Macropis europaea | reverse complement strand
TAATCGGGTCTCTGTTTGCCTTATCCTAGAAGTTTAATAGTGCGCTTTACTCGCCATTCCACGCGCTTTAAGATGCCGCCCAGACCAGTATGCTATCTGAAATAGGAACGACGTAAATTGAACAAATGTGATAGAATTTTGCTGAATTCTTAAATTAACCATAATATAAAATGATCTAATCGGGTCTCTGATTGCCCTACCCTAGGAGTTTAATAGTGCATTTTACTCGCCATTTCATGCACTTTGAGATGCCGCTTAGCCCAATACGCTATCCGAAATAGGAGGGACGTAAATTGAACAAATGTGATAGAATTTTGCCGAATTATTAAATTAACAATAATATAAAATGATGTAATCGGCTCTCTGTTCGCCCTACCCAAGAAGATTAATAGGGCATTTCTCTCGTCATTTCATGCGCTTTGAGATGCGGCTTAGCCCAATACGCTATCTGACATTGGAGCGACGTAAATTGAACAAATGTGATAGAATTTCCCTGAAATCTTATATTAAACAAAATATAAAATGATCTAAACGGGACTCTGATTGCTCTATCATAGAAGTTTAGTAGTGCATTTTACTCGCGCTTCCACGCACTTTAAGATGCCGCTTAGCCCAGTACACTATCTGAAATCTGAGCGACGTATGTTCAACAAATGTGATAGAATTTCCCTGAATTCTTATATTAACCTTAATGTAAAATGATCTAATCGGGTCTTTGTTCGCCCTACCCTAGAAGTTTAATAGTGCGTTTTACTAGCCATTCCACGCGCTTTATGATGCCGCCCAGCCCAGTATGCTATCTGAAATAGGAACGACGTAAATTGAACAAATGTGATAGAATTTCGCAGAATTGTTAAATTATCCATAATATAAAATGATCTAATCGGGTCTCTGATTGCCCTACCCCAGAAGTTTAATAGTGCATTTTCCTCGCCATTCCACGCGCTTTAAGATGCCGCCTAGCCCAGTACGCTATCTGAAATAGGAGCGACGTAAGTTGAACAAATGTGATAGAATGACGCTGAATTCTTATATTAACCGTAATATAAAATGATCTAATCGGGTCTCTGTTTGCCTTATCCTAGAAGTTTAATAGTGCATTTTACACGCCATTTCATGGGCTTTGAGATGCCGCTTAGCCCAATACGCTATCTGAAATAGGAGCGACGTAAGTTGAACAAATGTGATAGAATTTCGCTGAATTCTTATATTAACCTTAATGTAAAATGATCTAATCGGGTCTTTGTTTGCCCTACCCTAGAAGTTTAATAGTGCATTTCACTCGTCATTTCATGCGCTTTGAGATGCCGCTTAGCCCAATACGCTATCTGAAATATCAGCGACGTAAATTGAAAAAATGTGAGAGAATCTCGCTGAATTCTTATATTAACCTTAATCTAAAATGATCTAATCGGGTCTCTGTTCGCCCTACCCTAGAAGATTAATAGTGCATTTCACTCGTCATTTCATGCGCTTTGCGATGCCGCTTAGCCCAATAAGCTATCTGAAATTGGAGCGACGTATATTGAACAAATGTGATAGAATTCGCTGAATTCTTATATTAACCAAAATATAAAATGATCTAATCGGGTCTCTGATTGCCCTATCATAGAAGTTTAATAGTGCATTTTACTCGCCATTCCACGCGCTTTAAGATGCCGCCTAGCCCAGTATGCTATCTGAAATAGGAGCTACGTAAGTTGAACGAATGTGACAGAATTACGCTGATTTCTTATATTAACCGTAATATAAAATGATCTAATCGGGTCTCTGTTTGCCCTACCCTAGAAGTTTAATAGTGCATTTTACTCGCCATTTCATGCGCTTTAAGATGCCGCTTAGCCCAATACGCTATCTGAAATAGGAGCGACGTAAATTGAACAAATGTGATAGAATTTCGCTGAATTCTTATATTAACCAAAATATAAAATGATCTAATCGGGTCTCTCATTGCCCTACCCTAGAAGTTTAATAGTGCATTTTACTCGCCATTTCATGCGCTTTGAGATGCCGCTTAGCCCAATACGCCATCTGAAATAGGAGCGACGTAAATTAAACAAATGTGATAGAACTTCGCTGAATTCTTAAATTAACCATAATATGAAATGACCTAATCGGGTCTCTGTTTGCCCTACCCTAGAAGTTTAATAGTGCATTTTACTCGCCATTTCTTGCGCTTTGAGATGCCGCTTAGCACAAGTCGCTATCTGAAATAGGAGCGATTTAATTGAACAAATGTGATAGAATTTCGCTGTATTCTTATATTAACCTTAATGTAAAATGATCTAATCGGGTCTTTGTTCGCCCTACCCAAGAAGTTTAATAGTGCATTTCACTCGTCATTTCATGCGCTTTGCGATGCCGCTTAGCCCAATAAGCTATCTGAAATTGGAGCGACGTATATTGAACAAATGTGATAGAATTTCGCTGAATTCTTATATTAACCAAAATATAAAATGATCTAATCGGGTCTCTGATTGCCCTGTCATAGAAGTTTAATAGTGCATTTTACTCGCCATTCCACGCGCTTTAAGATGCCGCCTAGCCCAGTACGCTATCTGAAATAGGAGCTACGTAAGTTGAACGAATGTGACAGAATTACGCTGATTTCTTATATTAACCGTAATATGAAATGATCTAATCGGGTCTCTGTTTGCCTTATCCTAGAAGTTTAATAGTGCATTTTACTCGCCATTTCATGCGCTTTGAGATGCCTCTTAGCCCAATACGCTATCTGAAATAGGAGCGACGTAAATTGAACAAATGTGATAGAATTTCACTGAATTCTTATATTAACCAAAATATAAAATGATCTAATCCGGTCTCTGTTTGCCCTACCCTAGAAGTTTAATAGTGCATTTTACGAGCCATTTCTTGCGCTTTGAGATGCAGCTTAGCCCAATACGCTATCTGAAATAGCAGCGACGTAAATTGAACAAATGTGATAGAATTTCGCTGAATTCTTATATTAACCAAAATATAAAATGATCTAATCGGGTCTCTGATTGCCGTACCCTAGAAGTTTAATAGTGCATTTTACTCGCCATTTCATGCGCTTTGAGATGCCGCTTAGCCCATTACGCTATCTGAAATAGGAGCGACGTAAAATGAACAAATGTGATAGAATTTCCCTGAAATGTTACAGTAAACAAAATATTAAATGATCTATTCGTAACTCTGATTGCCCTATCATAGAAGTTTAGAAGTGCATTTTACTCGCGCTTCCACGCACTTTAAGATGCCCCTTAGCCCAGTACACTATCTGAAATATGAGCGACGTATGTTGAACAAATGTGATAGAATTTCCCTGAATTCTCTTATTAACCTTAATGTAAAATGATCTAATCGGGTCTTTGTTCGCCCTACCCTAGAAGTTTAATAGTGCGTTTTACTCGCCATTCCACGCGCTTTAAGATGCCGCCCAGCCCAGTATGCTATCTGAAATAGGAACGACGTAAATTGAACAAATGTGATAGAATTTCGCTGAAATCTTATATTTACCAAAATATAAAATGATCTAATCGGGTCTCTGATTGCCCTATCATAGAAGTATAATAGTGCATTTTACTCGCCATTTCATGCGCTTTGAGATGCCGCTTAGCCCAATACGCTATCTGAAATAGGAGCGACATAAATTGAATAAATGTGATAGAGTTTCGCTGAATTCTTGAATTAACCATAATATAAAATGATCTTATTGGGTGTCTGTTTGCCCTACCCTAGAAGTTTAATAGTGCATTTTACTCGCCATTTCTTGCGCTTTGAGATGCTGCTTAGCCCAATACGCTATCTGAAATAGGAGCGACGTAAATTGAACAAATGTGATAGAATTTCCCTGAAATCTTATAGTAAACAAAATATAAAATGATCTAATCGGGACTCTGATTGCCCTATCATAGAAGTTTAGTAGTGCATTTTACTCGCCCTTCCACGCGATTTAAGATGCCGACAAGCCCAGTACGCTATCTGAAATAGGAGCGACGTAACTTGAACAAATTGTGATAGAATTTTGCTGAATTCTTAAATTAACCATAATATAAAATGATCTAATCGGGTCTCTGTTTGCCCTACCCTAGAAGTTTAATAGTGCATTTTACTCGCCATTTCATGCGCTTTGAGATGCCGCTTAGCCCAATACGCTATCTGAAATACGAGCGACGTAAATTGAACAAATGTGATAGAATTTCCCTGAACTCTTATATTAACCAAAATATAAAATGATCTAATCGGGTCTCTGATTGCCCTATCATAGAAGTTTAGTAGTGCATTTTACTCGCCATTCCACGCGCTTTAAGATGCCGCCTAGCCCAGTATGCTATCTGAAATAGGAGCGACGTAAATTGAACAAATGTGATAGAATTTCGCTGAATTCTTAAATTAACCATAATATAAAATGATCTAATCGGGACTCTGTTTCACCTACCCTAGAAGTTTAATAGTGCATTTTACTCGCCATTTCATGCGCTTTGAGATGCCGCTTAGCCCAATACGCTATCTGAAATAGGAATGACAGAAGTTGAACAAATGTGATAGAATTTCGCTGAATTCTTTCATTAACCATAATGTAAAATGATCTGATAGGGTCTCTGTTCGCCCTAGCCTACAAGTTTAATAGTGCATTTTATTCGCCACTTCATGCGCTTTGAGATGCCGCTTAGCCGAGTTCGCTATCTGAAATAGGAGCGACGTAAATTGAACAAATGTGATAGAATTTCGCTGAATTCTTATATTAACCAAAATATAAAATGATCTAATCGGGTCTCTGATTGCCCTATCATAGAAGTTTAATAGTGCATTTTACTTGCCATTCCACGCGCTTTAAGATGCCGCCTAGCCCAGTACGCTATCTGAAATAGCAGCGACGTAAGTTGAACAAATGTGATAGAATTTCGCTGAATTCTTTTATTAACCATAATGTAAAATGATCTGATCGGGGCTCTGATCGCCATAGCCTAGAAGTTTAATAGTGCATTTTATTCGCCATTTCATGCGCTTTGAGATGCCGCTTAGCCGAGTTCGCTATCTGAAATAGGAGCGACGTAAATTGAACAAACGTGATAAAATTTCCCTGAAATCTTATATTAAACAAAATATAAAATGATCTAATCGGGTCTCTGATTGCCCTATCATCGAAGTTTAATAGTGCATTTCACTCGTCATTTCATGCGCTTTGTGATGCCGCTAAGCCCAATAAGCTATCTGTAATAGGAGCGACGTAAATTGAACAAATGTGATAGAATTTCGCTGAATTCTTATGTTAACCAAAATATAAAATGATCTAATCGGGTCTCTGATTGCCCTATCATAGAAATTTAATAGTGCAGTTTACTTGACATTCCACGCGCTTTAAGATGCCGCCTAGCCCAGTACGCTATCTGAAATAGGAGCGACGTAAATTGAACAAATGTGATAAAATTTCCCTGAAATCTTATATTAAACAAAATATAAAATGATCTAATCGGGTCTCTGATTGCCCTATCATAGAAGTTTAATAGTGCATTTCACTCGTCATTTCATGCGCTTTAAGATGCCGCCAAGCCCAGTACGCTATCTGAAATAGGAGCGACGTAAATTGAACAAATGTGATAGAATTTCGCTGAATTCTTATATTAACCAAAATATAAAATGATCTAATCGTGTCTCTGATTGCCCTATCGTAGAAGTTTAGTAGTGCATTTTACTCGCCATTTCATGCGCTTTTAGATGCCGCCTAGCCCAGTACGCTATCTGAAACAGGAGCGACGTAAATTGAACAAATGCGATAGAATTTCCGTGAATTCTTATATCAACCTTAATGTAAAATGATCTAATCGGGTCTCTGTTCGCCCTACCATAGAAGTCTAATAGTGCATTTCACTCGCCATTTCATGCGCTTTGAGATGCCGCCTATCCCAGTACGCTATCTGAAATAGGAGCGACGTAAGTTGAACAAATGTGATAGAATTACGCTGCATTCTCATATTAAGCGTAATATAAAATGATCTAATCGGGTCTCTGTTTGCCTTATCCTAGAAGTTTAATAGCGCGTTTTACTCGCCATTTCATGCGCTTTTAGATGCCGCCTAGCCCAGTACGCTATCTGAAATAGGAGCGACGTAAATTTTACAAATGTGATGGAATTTTGCTGAATTCTTAAATTAACCATAATATAAAATGATCTAATCGGGTCTCTGATTGCCCTATCATAGAATTTTAATAGTGCATTTCACTCGTCATTTCATGCGCTTTGAGATGCCGCTTAGCCCAATATGCTATCTGAAATAGGAGCGACGTAAATTGAACAAATGTGATAGAATTTCGCTGAATTCTTTTATTAACCAAAATGTAAAATGATCTAATCGGGTCTCTGTTCGCCCTAGCCTAGAAGTTTAATAGTGCATTTCACTCGCCATTTCATGCGCTTTGAGATGCCGCTAAGCCCTATAAGCTATCTGCAATAGGAGCGACGTAAATTGAACAAATGTGATAGAATTTCGCTGAATTCTTATATTAACCAAAATATAAAATGATCTAATCGGGTCTCTGATTGCCCTATCGTAGAAGTTTAGTAGTGCATTTTACTCGCCATTCCACGCGCTTTAAGATGCCTCCTAGCCCAGTACGCTATCTGAAATAGGAGCGACGTAAATTGAACAAATGTGATACAATTTCCCTGAAATCTTATATTAAACAAAATATAATATGATCTAATCGGGTCTCTGATTGCCCTATCATAGAAGTTTAGTAGTGCATTGTACTCGCCATTCCACGCGCTTTAAGATGCCGCCTAGCCCAGTACGATATCTGAAATAGGAGCGACGTAAGTTGAGCAAATGGGATAGAATTTCGCAGAATTCTTATATTAGCCAAAATATAAAATGATCTAATTGGGTCTCTGTTTGCCCTACCCTCGAAGTTTAATAGTGCATTTTACTCGCCATTTCATGCGCTTTGAGATGCCGCTTAGCCCAATACGCTATCTGACATAGGAGCGACGTAAATTGAACAAATGTGATAGAATTTCGCTAAATTCTTATATTAACCAAAATATAAAATGATCTAATCGGATCTCTGATTGCCCTATCATAGAAGTTTAATAGTGCATTTTACTCGCCATTTCATGCGCTTTGAGATGCCGCTTAGCCCAATACGCTATCTGAAATACGAGCGACGTAAATTGAACAAATGTGATAGAATTTCCCTGAACTCTTATATTAACCTTAATGTAAAATGATCTATTCGGGTCTCTGTTCGCCCTACCCTAGAAGTTTAATATTGCCTTTCACTCGTCATTTCATGCGCTTTGAGATGCCGCTTAGCACAATACGCTATCTGAAATAGGAGCGACGTAAATTGAACAAATGTAATAGAATTTCGCTGAATTCTTATATTAACCAAAATATGAAATGATCTAATCGGGTCTCTGATTGCCCTATCATAGAAGTTTAGTAGTGCATTTTACTCGCCATTCTTCGCGTTTTAAGATGCCCCCTAGCCCAGTACGCTATCTGAAATAGGAGCCACGTAAGTTGAACAAGTGTGACAGAATTACGCTGAATTCTTATATTAACCGTAATATAAAATGATCTAATTGGGTCTCTGATTGCCCTATCATAGAAGTTTAATAGTGCATTTTGCTCGCCATTCCACGCGGTTTAAGATGCCGCCTTGCCCAGTACGCTATCTGAAATAGGAGCGACGTAAATTGAACAAATGTGATAAAATTTTGCTGAATTCTTAAGTTAACCATAATATAAAATGATCTAATCGGGTCTCTGATTGCCCTATCATAGAAGTTTAATAGTGCATTTTACTCGCCGTTCCACGCGCTTTAAGATGCCGCCTAGCCCAGTACGCTATCTGAAATAGGAACGACGTAAATTGAACAAATGTGATAGAATTTTGCTGAATTCTTAAATTAACCATAATATAAAATGATCTAATCGGGTCTCTGATTGCCCTACCCTAGAAGTTTAATAGTGCATTTTACTCGCCATTTCATGCACTTTGAGATGCCGCTTAGCCCAATACGCTATCTGACATAGGAGCGACGTAAATTGAACAAATGTGATAGAATTTCGCTAAATTCTTATATTAACCAAAATATAAAATGATCTAATCGGATCTCTGATTGCCCTATCATAGAAGTTTAATAGTGCATTTTACTCGCCATTCCACGCGCTTTAAGTTGCCGCCTAGCCCAGTACGCTATCTGAAATAGGAGCCACGTAAGTTGAACAAGTGTGACAGAATCACGCTGAATTCTTATATTAACCGTAATATAAAATGATCTAATCGGGTCTCTGATTGCCCTATCATAGAAGTTTAATAGTGCATTTTACTCGCCATTCCACGCGCTTTAAGATGCCGCCCAGCCCAGTATGCCATCTGAAATAGGAACGACGTAAATTGAACAAATGTGATAGAATTTCGCAGAATTGTTAAATTAACCATAATATAAAATGATCTAATGGGGTCTCTGATTGCCCTACCCCAGAAGTTTAATAGTGCATTTTACTCGCCATTCCACGCGCTTTAAGATGCCTCCTAGCCCAGTACGCTATCTGAAATAGGAGCGGCGTAAGTTGAACAAATGTGATAGAATTACGCTGAATCCTTATATTAACCGTAATATAAAATGATCTAATCGGGTCTCTGTTTGCCTTATCCTAGAAGTTTAATAGTGCGCTTTACTCGCCATTCCACGCGCTTTAAGATGCCGCCCAGACCAGTATGCTATCTGAAATACGAACGACGTAAATTGAACAAATGTGATAGAATTTTGCTGAATTCTTAAATTAACCATAATATAAAATGATCTAATCGGGTCTCTGATTGCCCTATCATAGAAGTTTAATAGTGCATTTTACTCGCCATTCCACGCGCTTTAAGATGCCTCCTAGCCCAATACGCTATCCGAAATAGGAGGGACGTAAATTGAACAAATGTGATAGAATTTTGCCGAATTATTAAATTAACAATAATATAAAATGATGTAATCGGCTCTCTGTTCGCCCTACCCAAGAAGATTAATAGGGCATTTCTCTCGTCATTTCATGCGCTTTGAGATGCGGCTTAGCCCAATACGCTATCTGACATTGGAGCGACGTAAATTGAACAAATGTGATAGAATTTCCCTGAAATCTTATATTAAACAAAATATAAAATGATCTAAACGGGACTCTGATTGCTCTATCATAGAAGTTTAGTAGTGCATTTTACTCGCGCTTCCACGCACTTTAAGATGCCGCTTAGCCCAGTACACTATCTGAAATCTGAGCGACGTATGTTCAACAAATGTGATAGAATTTCCCTGAATTCTTATATTAACCTTAATGTAAAATGATCTAATCGGGTCTTTGTTCGCCCTACCCTAGAAGTTTAATAGTGCGTTTTACTAGCCATTCCACGCGCTTTATGATGCCGCCCAGCCCAGTATGCTATCTGAAATAGGAACGACGTAAATTGAACAAATGTGATAGAATTTCGCAGAATTGTTAAATTATCCATAATATAAAATGATCTAATCGGGTCTCTGATTGCCCTACCCCAGAAGTTTAATAGTGCATTTTCCTCGCCATTCCACGCGCTTTAAGATGCCGCCTAGCCCAGTACGCTATCTGAAATAGGAGCGACGTAAGTTGAACAAATGTGATAGAATGACGCTGAATTCTTATATTAACCGTAATATAAAATGATCTAATCGGGTCTCTGTTTGCCTTATCCTAGAAGTTTAATAGTGCATTTTACACGCCATTTCATGGGCTTTGAGATGCCGCTTAGCCCAATACGCTATCTGAAATAGGAGCGACGTAAGTTGAACAAATGTGATAGAATTTCGCTGAATTCTTATATTAACCTTAATGTAAAATGATCTAATCGGGTCTTTGTTTGCCCTACCCTAGAAGTTTAATAGTGCATTTCACTCGTCATTTCATGCGCTTTGAGATGCCGCTTAGCCCAATACGCTATCTGAAATATCAGCGACGTAAATTGAAAAAATGTGAGAGAATCTCGCTGAATTCTTATATTAACCTTAATCTAAAATGATCTAATCGGGTCTCTGTTCGCCCTACCCTAGAAGATTAATAGTGCATTTCACTCGTCATTTCATGCGCTTTGCGATGCCGCTTAGCCCAATAAGCTATCTGAAATTGGAGCGACGTATATTGAACAAATGTGATAGAATTTCGCTGAATTCTTATATTAACCAAAATATAAAATGATCTAATCGGGTCTCTGATTGCCCTATCATAGAAGTTTAATAGTGCATTTTACTCGCCATTCCACGCGCTTTAAGATGCCGCCTAGCCCAGTATGCTATCTGAAATAGGAGCTACGTAAGTTGAACGAATGTGACAGAATTACGCTGATTTCTTATATTAACCGTAATATAAAATGATCTAATCGGGTCTCTGTTTGCCCTACCCTAGAAGTTTAATAGTGCATTTTACTCGCCATTTCATGCGCTTTAAGATGCCGCTTAGCCCAATACGCTATCTGAAATAGGAGCGACGTAAATTGAACAAATGTGATAGAATTTCGCTGAATTCTTATATTAACCAAAATATAAAATGATCTAATCGGGTCTCTCATTGCCCTACCCTAGAAGTTTAATAGTGCATTTTACTCGCCATTTCATGCGCTTTGAGATGCCGCTTAGCCCAATACGCCATCTGAAATAGGAGCGACGTAAATTAAACAAATGTGATAGAACTTCGCTGAATTCTTAAATTAACCATAATATGAAATGACCTAATCGGGTCTCTGTTTGCCCTACCCTAGAAGTTTAATAGTGCATTTTACTCGCCATTTCTTGCGCTTTGAGATGCCGCTTAGCACAAGTCGCTATCTGAAATAGGAGCGATTTAATTGAACAAATGTGATAGAATTTCGCTGTATTCTTATATTAACCTTAATGTAAAATGATCTAATCGGGTCTTTGTTCGCCCTACCCAAGAAGTTTAATAGTGCATTTCACTCGTCATTTCATGCGCTTTGCGATGCCGCTAAGCCCAATAAGCTATCTGAAATTGGAGCGACGTATATTGAACAAATGTGATAGAATTTCGCTGAATTCTTATATTAACCAAAATATAAAATGATCTAATCGGGTCTCTGATTGCCCTGTCATAGAAGTTTAATAGTGCATTTTACTCGCCATTCCACGCGCTTTAAGATGCCGCCTAGCCCAGTACGCTATCTGAAATAGGAGCTACGTAAGTTGAACGAATGTGACAGAATTACGCTGATTTCTTATATTAACCGTAATATGAAATGATCTAATCGGGTCTCTGTTTGCCTTATCCTAGAAGTTTAATAGTGCATTTTACTCGCCATTTCATGCGCTTTGAGATGCCTCTTAGCCCAATACGCTATCTGAAATAGGAGCGACGTAAATTGAACAAATGTGATAGAATTTCACTGAATTCTTATATTAACCAAAATATAAAATGATCTAATCCGGTCTCTGTTTGCCCTACCCTAGAAGTTTAATAGTGCATTTTACGAGCCATTTCTTGCGCTTTGAGATGCAGCTTAGCCCAATACGCTATCTGAAATAGCAGCGACGTAAATTGAACAAATGTGATAGAATTTCGCTGAATTCTTATATTAACCAAAATATAAAATGATCTAATCGGGTCTCTGATTGCCGTACCCTAGAAGTTTAATAGTGCATTTTACTCGCCATTTCATGCGCTTTGAGATGCCGCTTAGCCCATTACGCTATCTGAAATAGGAGCGATGTAAATTGAACAAATGTGATAGAATTTCGCTGAATTCTTTTATTTACCATAATGTTAAATGATCTAATCGGGTCTCTGATTGCCCTACCCTAGAAGTTTAATATTGCATTTTACTCGCCATTTCATGCGCTTTGAGATGCCGCTTAGCCCAATACGCTATCTGAAATAGGAGCGACGTAAATTGAACAAATGTGATAGAATTTCGCTGAATTCTTTTATTTACCATAATGTTAAATGATCTAATCGGGTCTCTGTTCGCCCTAGCGTAGAAGCTTAATAGTGCATTTTATTCGTCATTTCATGCGCTTTGAGATGCCGCTTAGCCCAATACGCTATCTGAAATAGGAGCGACGCAAATTGAACAAATGCGATAGAATATCGCTGAATTCTTAAATTAACCATAATATAAAATGATGTAATCGGGTCTCTGTTCGGCCTACCCAAGAAGTTTAATAGTGCATTTCTCTCGTCATTTCATGCGCTTTGAGATGCCGCTTAGCCCAATAGCTATCTGAAATAGGAGCGACGTAAATTGAACAAATGTGATAGTATTTCCCAGAAATCTTATATTAACCGTAATATAAAATGATCTAATCGGGTCTCTGTTTGCATTACCCTCGAAGTTTAATAGTGCATTTTACTCGTCATTCCATGCGCTTTGAGATGCCGCTTAGCCCAATACGCTATCTGAAATAGGAGCGATGTAAATTGAACAAATGTGATAGAATTGTGCTGAATTCTTAAATTAACCATAATATAAAATGATGTAATCGGGTCTCTGTTCGCCCTACCCAAGAAGTTTAATAGTGCATTTCTCTCGTCATTTCAGGCGCTTTGAGATGCCGCTTAGCCCAATAGCTATCTGAAATAGGAGCGACGTAAATTGAACAAATGTGATAGAATTTCCCTGAAATCTTATATTAAAGAAAATATAAAATGATCTAAACGGGACTCTGATTGCCCTAACATAGACGTTTAGTAGTGCATTTTACTCGCCCTTCCACCCGCTTTAAGATGCCGCCTAGCCCAGTACACTATCTGAAATAGGAGCGACGTAAACTGAAAAAATGTGATAGAATTTCTCTGAATTCTTATATTAACCAAAATATAAAATGATCTAATGGGGTCTCTGTTTGCCCTACCCTAGAAGTTTAATAGTGAATTTTACTCGCCATTTCTTGCCCTTTGAGATGCCGCTTAGCCCAATACGCTATCTGAAATAGGAGCGACGTAAAATGAACAAATGTGACAGGATTTCGCTGAATTCTTAAATTAACCATAATATAAAATGATCTAATCGGGTCTATATGTGCCCAACCCTAGAAGCTTAATAGTGCATTTTACTCGCCATTTCTTGCGCTTTGAGATGCCGCTTAGCCCAATACGCTATCTGAAATAGGAGCGACGTAAATTGAACAAATGTGATAGAATTTCGCTGAATTCTTATATTAACCAAAATATGAAATGATCTTATCGGGTCTCTGATTGCCCTACCCTAGAAGTTTAATAGTGCATTTTACTCGCCCTTTCGTGCGCTGTGAGATGCCGCTTAGCCTAATACGCTATCTGAAATAGGAGCGACGTAAATTGAACAAATGTGATAGAATTTCCCTGAAATGTTACAGTAAACAAAATATTAAATGATCTATTCGTAACTCTGATTGCCCTATCATAGAAGTTTAGAAGTGCATTTTACTCGCCCTTCCACGCGCTTTAAGATGCCGCCTAGCCCAGTACGCTATCTGAAATAGGAGCGACGTTAGTTGAACAAATGTGATAGAATTACGCTGAATTCTTATATTAACCGTAATATAAAATGATCTATTCGGGTGTCTGTTCGCCCTACCCTAGAAGTTTAATAGTGCATTTCACTCGCCATTCCATGCGCTTTGAGATGCCGCTTAGCCCAATACGCTATCTGAAACAGGAGCGACGTAAATTGAACAAATGTGATAGAATTTCGCTGAATTCTTATATTAACCAAAATATAAAATGATCTAATCGGGTCTCTGATTGCCCTACCCTAGAAGTTTTATAGTGCATTTTACTCGCCATTTCATGCGCTTTGAGATGCCGCTTAGCCCAATACGCTATCTGAAATAGGAGCGACGTAAATTGAACAAATGTGATAGAATTTCGCTGAATTCTTATATTATACTAAATATAAAATGATCTAATCGGGTCTCTGATTGCCCTACCCTAGAAGTTTAATAGTGCACTTTACTCGCCATTTCATGCGCTTTGAGATGCCGCTTAGCACAATACGCTATCTGAAATAGGAGCGACGTAAATTGAACAAATGTGATAGAATTTCGCTGAATTCTTATTTTAACCTTAATGTAAAATGATCTAATCGGGTCTTTTTTCGCCCTACCCTAGAAGTTTAACAGTGAATTTCACTCGTCTTTCATGCGCTCTGAGCTGCCGCTTAGCCCAATAAGCTATTTGAAATAGGAGCGACGTAAATTGAACAAATGTGATAGAACTTCGCTGAATTCTTAAATTAACCATAATATGAAATGACCTAATCGGGTCTCTGTTTGCCCTACCCTAGAAGTTTAATAGAGCATTTTACTCGTCATTTCATACGCTTTGAGATGCCGCCTAGCCCAGTACGCTATCTGAAATAGGAGCGACGTAAATTGAACAAATGTGATAGAATTTCGCTGAATTCTTTTATTTACCGTAATATAAAATGATCTATTCGGGTCTCTGTTCGCCCTACCCTAGAAGTTTAATAGTGCATTTCACTCGCCATTCCATGTGCTTTGAGATGCCGCTTAGCCCAATACGCTATCTGAAATAGGAGCGACGTAAATTGAACAAATGTGATAGAATTTCGCTGAATTCTTATATTAACCGTAATATAAAATGATCTAATCGGGTCTCTGTTTGCATTACCCGAGAAGTTTAATAGTGCATTTTACTCGCCATTCCACGCGCTTTAAGATGCCGCCTATCCGAGTACGCTTTCTGAAATAGGAGCGACGTAAGTTGAACAAATGTGATAGAATAACGCTGAATTCTTATATTAACCGTAATATAAAATGGTCTAATCGGGTCTCCGTTTGCCTTATCCTAGAAGTTTAATAGTGCATTTTACTCGCCATTCCACGCGCTTTAAGATACCGCGTCGCCCAGTACGGTATCTGAAATAAGAGCGACGTAAATTGAACAAATGTGATAGAATTTTGCTGAATTCTTAAATTAACCATAATATAAAATGATCTAACCGGGTCTCTGATTACCCTACCCTAGAAGTTTAGTAGTGCATTTTACTCGCCATTTCATGCACTTTGAGATGCCGCTTAGCCCAATACGCTATCTAAAATAGGAGCGACGTAAATTAAACAAATGTGATAGAATTTCGCTGGATCCTTATATTAACCAAAATATAAAATGATCTAACCGGGTCTCTGATTACCCTATCATAGAAGTTTAATAGTACATTTTACTCGCCACTCCACGCGCTTTAAGATGCCGCCTATCCGAGTACGCTATCTGAAATAGGAGCGACGTAAATTGAACAAATGTGTTAGAATTTTGCTGAATTCTTAAATTAACAATAATATAAAATGATCTAATCGGGTCTCTGATTGCCCTACCCTAGAAGTTTAGTAGTGCATTTTACTCGCCATTTCATGCGCCTTGAGATGCCGCTTATCCCAATACGCTATCTGAAATAGGAGCGACGTAAATTGAACAAATGTGATAGAATTTCCCTGAAATCTTATATTAACCGTAATATAAAATGATCTAATCGGGTCTCTGTTTGCATTACCCGAGAAGTTTAATAGTGCATTTTACTCGCCATTCCACGCGCTTTAAGATGCCGCCCATCCGAGTACGCTTTCTGAAATAGGAGCGACGTAAGTTGAACAAATGTGATAGAATTTCGCTGAATAATTATATTAACCGTAATATAAAATGATCTAATCGGGTCTCTGTTTGCCGTATCCTAGAAGTTTAATAGTGCATTTTACTCGCCATTTCTTGCGCTTTGAGATGCCGCTTAGCCCAGTACGCTATCTGAAATAGGAGCGATGTAAATTGAACAAATGAGATAGAATTTCGATGAATTCTTTTATTAACCAAAATATAAAATGATCTAATCGGGTCTCTGATTGCCCTACCCTAGAAGTTTAATAGTGCATTTTACTCGCCATTTCATGCGCTTTGAGATGCCGCTTAGCCCAATACGCTATCTGAAATAGGAGCGACGTAAATTGAACAAATGTGATAGAATTTCGCTTCATTCTTAAATTAACCATAATATAAAATGATCTAATGGGGTCTCTGTTTGCCCTACCCTAGAAGTGTAATAGTGCATTTTACTCGCCATTTCTTGCGCTTTGAGATGCCGCTTAGCACAAGTCGCTATCTGAAATAGGAGCGATGTAAATTGAACAAATGTGATAGAATTTCGCTGAATTCTTATATTAACCTTAATGTAAAATGATCTAATCGGGTCTTTGTTCGCCCTACCCAAGAAGTTTAATAGTGCATTTCACTCGTCAATTCATGCGCTTTGCGATGCCGCTTAGCCCAATAAGCTATCTGAAATTGGAGCGACGTAAATTGAACAAATGTGACAGAATTTCGCTGAATTCTTATATTAACCAAAATATAAAATGATCTAATCGGGTCTCTGATTGCCCTAACATAGAAGTTTAATAGTGCATTTTACTCGCCATTCCACGCGCTTTAAGATGCCGCCTAGCCCAGTACGCTATCTGAAATAGGAGCTACGTAAGTTGAACGAATGTGACAGAATTACGCTGATTTCTTATATTAACCGTAATATAAAATGATCTAATGGGGTCTCTGTTTGCCCTACCCTAGAAGTGTAATAGTGCATTTTACTCGCCATTTCTTGCGCTTTGAGATGCCGCTTAGCACAAGTCGCTATCTGAAATAGGAGCGATGTAAATTGAACAAATGTGATAGAATTTCGCTGAATTCTTATATTAACCTTAATGTAAAATGATCTAATCGGGTCTTTGTTTGCCCTACCCTAGAAGTTTAACAGTGCATTTCACTCGTCATTTCATGCGCTCTGAGATGCCGCTTAGCCCAATAAGCTATCTGAAATAGGAGCGACGTAAATTGAACAAATGTGATAGAACTTCGCTGAATTCTTATATTAACCGTAATATAAAATGATCTGATCGGGTCTCTGCTTGCCCCACCCTAGAAGTTTAATAGTGCATTTTACTCGCCCTTTCGTGCGCTTTGAGATGCCGCCTAGCCCAGTACGCTATCTGAAATAGGAGCGACGTAAACTGAACAAATGTGATAGAATTTCGCTGGATTCTTATATTAACCAAAATATAAAATGAACTAATCGGGTCTCTGATTGCACTATCATAGAAGTTTAATAGTGCATTTTACTCGCCATTCCACGCGGTTTAAGTTGCCGCCTAGCCCAGTACGCTATCTGAAATAGGAGCTACGTAACTTGAACAAATGTGACAGAATTACGCTGAATTCTTATATTAACCGTAATATAAAATGATCTAATCGGGTCTCTGTTTGCCGTATCCTAGAAGTTTAATAGTGCATTTTACTCGCCATTTCTTGCGCTTTGAGATGCCGCTTAGCCCAGTACGCTATCTGAAATAGGAGCGATGTAAATTGAACAAATGAGATAGAATTTCGATGAATTCTTTTATTAACCAAAATATAAAATGATCTAATCGGGTCTCTGATTGCCCTACCCTAGAAGTTTAACAGTGCATTTTACTCGCCATTTCATGCGCTTTGAGATGCCGCTTAGCCCAATACGCTACCTGAAATAGGAGCGACGTAAATTGAACAAATGTGATAGAATTTCGCTTCATTCGTAAATTAACCATAATATAAAATGATCTAATGGGGTCTCTGTTTGCCCTACCCTAGAAGTGTAATAGTGCATTTTACTCGCCATTTCTTGCGCTTTGAGATGCCGCTTAGCACAAGTCGCTATCTGAAATAGGAGCGATGTAAATTGAACAAATGTGATAGAATTTCGCTGAATTCTTATATTAACCTTAATGTAAAATGATCTAATCGGGTCTTTGTTCGCCCTACCCAAGAAGTTTAATAGTGCATTTCACTCGTCAATTCATGCGCTTTGCGATGCCGCTTAGCCCAATAAGCTATCTGAAATTGGAGCGACGTAAATTGCACAAATGTGACAGAATTTCGCTGAATTCTTATATTAACCAAAATATAAAATGATCTAATCGGGTCTCTGATTGCCCTAACATAGAAGTTTAATAGTGCATTTTACTCGCCATTCCACGCGCTTTAAGATGCCGCCTAGCCCAGTACGCTATCTGAAATAGGAGCTACGTAAGTTGAACGAATGTGACAGAATTACGCTGATTTCTTATATTAACCGTAATATAAAATGATCTAATGGGGTCTCTGTTTGCCCTACCCTAGAAGTGTAATAGTGCATTTTACTCGCCATTTCTTGCGCTTTGAGATGCCGCTTAGCACAAGTCGCTATCTGAAATAGGAGCGATGTAAATTGAACAAATGTGATAGAATTTCGCTGAATTCTTATATTAACCTTAATGTAAAATGATCTAATCGGGTCTTTGTTTGCCCTACCCTAGAAGTTTAACAGTGCATTTCACTCGTCATTTCATGCGCTCTGAGATGCCGCTTAGCCCAATAAGCTATCTGAAATAGGAGCGACGTAAATTGAACAAATGTGATAGAACTTCGCTGAATTCTTATATTAACCGTAATATAAAATGATCTGATCGGGTCTCTGCTTGCCCCACCCTAGAAGTTTAATAGTGCATTTTACTCGCCCTTTCGTGCGCTTTGAGATGCCGCTTAGCCCAATACGCTAACTGAAATAGGAGCGACGTAAACTGAACAAATGTGATAGAATTTCGCTGGATTCTTATATTAACCAAAATATAAAATGAACTAATCGGGTCTCTGATTGCCCTATCATAGAAGTTTAATAGTGCATTTTACTCGCCATTCCACGCGGTTTAAGTTGCCGCCTAGCCCAGTACGCTATCTGAAATAGGAGCTACGTAACTTGAACAAATGTGACAGAATTACGCTGAATTCTTATATTAACCGTAATATAAAATGATCTAATCGGGTCTCTGTTTGCCTTATCCTAGAAGTTTAATAGTGCATTTTACTCGCCATTTCATGCGCTTTGAGATGCCGCTTAGCCCAATAAGCTATCTGAAATAGGAGCGATGTAACTTGAACAAATGTGATAGAATTTCGCTGAATTCTTAAATTAACCATAATATGAAATGACCTAATCGGGTCTCTGTTTGCCCTACCCTAGAAGTTTAATAGAGCATTTTACTCGTCATTTCATGCGCTTTGAGATGCCGCCTAGCCCAGTACGCTATCTGAAATAGGAGCGACGTAAATTGAACAAATGTGATAGAATTTCGCTGAATTCTTTTATTTACCATAATGTTAAATGATCTAATCGGGTCTCTGTTCGCCCTAGCGTACAAGCTTAATAGTGCATTTTATTCGTCATTTCATGCGCTTTGAGATGCCGCTTAGCCCAATACGCTATCTGAAATAGGAGCGACGCAAATTGAACAAATGTGATAGAATTTCGCTGAATTCTTATATTAACCATAATATAAAATGATGTAATCGGGTCTCTGTTCGCCCTACCCAAGAAGTTTAATAGTGCATTTCTCTCGTCATTTCATGCGCTTTGAGATGCCGCTTAGCCCAATAGCTATCTGAAATAGGAGCGACGTAAATTGAACAAATGTGATTGAATTTCCCTGAAATCTTATATTAACCGTAATATAAAATGATCTAATCGGGTCTCTGTTTGCCTTATCCTAGAAGTTTAATGGTGCATTTTGCTCGCCATTTCATGCGCTTTGAGATGCCGCTTAGCCCAGTACACTATCTGAAATAGGAGCGACGTAAATTGAACAAATGTGATAGAATTTCGCTGAATTCTTATATTAACCGTAATATAAAATGATCTATTCGGGTGTCTGTTCGCCCTACCCTAGAAGTTTAATAGTGCATTTCACTCGCCATTCCATGCGCTTTGAGATGCCGCTTAGCCCAATACGCTATCTGAAATAGGAGCGACGTAAATTGAACAAATGTGATAGAATTTCGCTGAATTCTTATATTATACAAAATATAAAATGATCTAATCGGGTCTCTGATTGCCCTACCCTAGAAGTTTAATAATGCATTTTACTCGCAATTTCATGCGCTTTGAGATGCCGCTTAGCCCAATACGCTATCTGAAATAGGAGCGACGTAAATTAAACAAATGTGATAGAATTTCGCTGAATTCTTATATTAACCAAAATATAAAATGATCTAATCGGGTCTCTGATTGCCCTATCATAGAAGTTTAACAGTGCATTTTACTCGCCATTCCACGCGCTTTAAGTTGCCGCCTAGCCCAGCACGCTATCTGAAATAGGAGCTACGTAAGTTGAACAAATGTCACAGAATTACGCTGAATTCTTATATTAACCGTAATATAAAATGATCTAATCGGGTCTCTGTTTGCCTTATCCTAGAAGTTTAATAGTGCATTTTACTCGCCATGTCTTGCGCTTTGAGATGCCGCTTAGCCCAGTACGCTATCTGAAATAGGAGCGACGTAAATTGAACAAATGTGATAGAATTTCGCTGAATTCTTAAATTAACCATAATATGAAATGACCTAATCGGGTCTCTGTTTGCCCTACCCTAGAAGTTTAATAGTGCATTTAACTCGCCATTTCTTGCGCTTTGAGATGCCGCTTAGCACAAGTCGCTATCTGAAATAGGAGCGATGTAAATTGAACAAATGTGATAGAATTTCGCTGAACTCTTATATTAACCTTAATGTAAAATGATCTAATCGGGTCTTTGTTCGCCCTACCCAAGAAGTTTAATAGTGCATTTCACTCGTCAGTTCATGCGCTTTGCGATGCCGCTTAGCCCAATAAGCTATCTGAAATTGGAGCGACGTATATTGAACAAATGTGATAGAATTTCGCTGAATTCTTATATTAACCAAAATATAAAATGATCTGATCGGGTCTCTGATTGCCCTATCATAGAAGTTTAATAGTGCATTTTACTCGCCATTCCACGCGCTTAAGATGCCGCCTAGCCCAGTACGCTATCTGAAATAGGAGCAACGTAAGTTGAACGAATGTGACAGAATTACGCTGATTTCTTATATTAACCGTAATATAAAATGATCTAATGGGGTCTCTGATTGCCCTACCCTAGAAGTTTAATAGTGCATTTTACTCGTCATTTCATGCGCTTTGAGATGCCGCTTAGCCCAATTAGCTGTCAGAAATAGGAGCGACGTAAATTGAACAAATGTGATAGAAGTTCCCTGAATACTTACATTAACCTTAATGTATAATGATCTAATCGGGTCTCTGTTCGCCCTGCCCTAGAAGTTTAATAGTGCATTTTACTCGTCATTTCATGCGCTTGAGATGCCGCTTAGCCCAATACGCTATCGGAAATAGGAGCGACGTAAAATGAACAAATGTGATAGGATTTCGCTGAATTCTTAAATTAACCATAATATAAAATGATCTAATCGGGTCTCTATGTGCCCAACCCTAGAAGCTTAATAGTGCATTTTACTCGCCCTTTCGTGCGCTGTGAGATGCCGCTTAGCCCAATACGCTATCTGAAATAGGAGCGACGTAAATTGAACAAATGTGATAGAATTTCGCTGAATTCATAAATAAACCATAATATAAAATGATCTAATGGGGTCTCTGTTTGCCCTACCCTAGAAGTTTAATAGTGCATTTTACTCGCCATTCCACGCGGTTTAAGCTGCCGCCTAGCCCAGTACGCTATCTGAAATAGGAGCTACGTAACTTGAACAAATGTGACAGAATTACGCTGAATTCTTATATTAACCGTAATATAAAATGATCTAATCGGGTCTCTGTTTGCCTTATCCTAGAAGTTTAATAGTGGATTTTACTCGCCATTTCATGCGCTTTGAGATGCCGCTTAGCCCAATAAGCTATCTGAAATAGGAGCGATGTAACTTGAACAAATGTGATAGAATTTCGCTGAATTCTTAAATTAACCATAATATGAAATGACCTAATCGGGTCTCTGTTTGCCCTACCCTAGAAGTTTAATAGAGCATTTTACTCGTCATTTCATACGCTTTGAGATGCCGCCTAGCCCAGCACGCTATCTGAAATAGGAGCGACGTAAATTGAACAAATGTGATAGAATTTCCCTGAAATCTTATATTAACCGTAATATAAAATGATCTAATCGGGTCTCTGTTTGCATTACCCGAGAAGTTTAATAGTGCATTTTACTCGCCACTCCACGCGCTTTAAGATGCCGCCTATCCGAGTACGCTTTCTGAAATAGGAGCGACGTAAGTTGAACAAATGTGATAGAATAACGCTGAATTCTTATATTAACCGTAATATAAAATGGTCTAATCGGGTCTCCGTTTGCCTTATCCTAGAAGTTTAATAGTGCATTTTACTCGCCATTCCACGCGCTTTAAGATACCGCGTAGCCCAGTACGCCATCTGAAATAGGAGCGACGTAAATTGAACAAATGTGATAGAATTTTGCTGAATTCTTTTATTTACTGTAATGTTAAATCATCTAAATGGGTCTCTGTTCGCCCTCGCGCACAAGCTTAATAGTGCATTTTATTCGTCATTTCATGCGCTTTGAGATGCCGCTTAGCCCAATACGCTATCTGAAATAGGAGCGACGCAAATTGAACAAATGTGATAGAATTTCGCTGAATTCTTATATTAACCAAAATATAAAATGATCTAATCGGGTCTCTGATTGCCCTATCATAGAAGATTAATAGTGCATTTTACTCGCCATTCCACGCGCTTTAAGATGCCGCCCAGCCCAGTATGCTATCTGAAATAGGAAGGACGTAAATTGAACAAATGTGATAGAATTTTGCTGAATTCTTAAATTAACCATAATATAAAATGATCTAATCGGGTCTCTGATTGCCCTACCCCTAGAAGTTTAATAGTGCATTTTACTCGTCATTTCATGCGCTTTGAGATGCCGCTTAGCCCCAATTAGCTGTCTGAAATAGGAGCGACGTAAATTGAACAAATGTGATAGAAGTTCCCTGAATACTTACATTAACCTAAATGTAAAATGATCTAATCGGGTCTCTGTTCGCCCTGCCCTAGAAGTTTAATAGTGCATTTTACTCGTCATTTCATGCGCTTTGAGATGCCGCTTAGCCCA
Organism: Macropis europaea; assembly: GCA_916610135.2. Classification (NCBI taxonomy): domain Eukaryota; kingdom Metazoa; phylum Arthropoda; class Insecta; order Hymenoptera; family Melittidae; genus Macropis; species Macropis europaea. The sequence goes on along the minus strand of CAKAJE020001689.1, from coordinate 84,838 downwards.
ATACGCTATCGGAAATAGGAGCGACGTAAAATGAACAAATGTGATAGGATTTCGCTGAATTCTTAAATTAACCATAATATAAAATGATCTAATCGGGTCTCTATGTGCCCAACCCTAGAAGCTTAATAGTGCATTTTACTCGCCCTTTCGTGCGCTGTGAGATGCCGCTTAGCCCAATACGCTATCTGAAATAGGAGCGACGTAAATTGAACAAATGTGATAGAATTTCGCTGAATTCTTGTATTAACCGTAATATAAAATGGTCTAATCGGGTCTCCGTTTGCCTTATCCTAGAAGTTTAATAGTGCATTTTACTCGCCATTCCACGCGCTTTAAGATACCGCGTAGCCCAGTACGCTATCTGAAATAGGAGCGACGTAAATTGAACAAATGTGATAGAATTTTGCTGAATTCTTTTATTTACTATAATGTTAAATCATCTAATCGGGTCTCTGTTCGCCCTAGCGCACAAGCTTAATAGTGCATTTTATTCGTCATTTCATGCGCTTTGAGATGCCGCTTAGCCCAATACGCTATCTGAAATAGGAGCGACGCAAATTGAACAAATGTGATAGAATTTCGCTGAATTCTTATATTAACCAAAATATAAAATGATCTAATCGGGGTCTCTGATTGCCCTATCATAGAAGATTAATAGTGCATTTTACTCGCCATTCCACGCGCTTTAAGATGCCGCCCCAGCCCAGTATGCTATCTGAAATAGGAAGGACGTAAATTGAACAAATGTGATAGAATTTTGCTGAATTCTTAAATTAACCATAATATAAAATCATCTAATCGGGTCTCTGATTGCCCTACCCTAGAAGTTTAATAGTGCATTTTACTCGTCATTTCATGCGCTTTGAGATGCCGCTTAGCCCAATTAGCTGTCAGAAATAGGAGCGACGTAAATTGAACAAATGTGATAGAAGTTCCCTGAATACTTACATTAACCTTAATGTAAAATGATCTAATCGGGTCTCTGTTCGCCCTGCCCTAGAAGTTTAATAGTGCATTTTACTCGTCATTTCATGCGCTTTGAGATGCCGCTTAGCCCAATACGCTATCGGAAATAGGAGCGACGTAAAATGAACAAATGTGATAGGATTTCGCTGAATTCTTAAATTAACCATAATATAAAATGATCTAATCGGGTCTCTATGTGCCCAACCCTAGAAGCTTAATAGTGCATTTTACTCGCCCTTTCGTGCGCTGTGAGATGCCGCTTAGCCCAATACGCTATCTGAAATAGGAGCGACGCAAATTGAACAAATGTGATAGAATTTCGCTGAATTCTTATATTAACCAAAATATAAAATGATCTAATCGGGTCTCTGATTGCCCTATCATAGAAGATTAATAGTGCATTTTACTCGCCATTCCACGCGCTTTAAGATGCCGCCCAGCCCAGTATGCTATCTGAAATGGGAAGGACGTAAATTGAACAAATGTGATAGAATTTTGCTGAATTCTTAAATTAACCATAATATGAAATGACCTAATCGGGTCTCTGTTTGCCCTACCCTAGAAGTTTAATAGAGCATTTTACTCGTCATTTCATACGCTTTGAGATGCCGCCTAGCCCAGTACGCTATCTGAAATAGGAGCGACGTAAATTGAACAAATGTGATAGAATTTCCCTCAAATCTTATATTAACCAAAATATAAAATGATCTAATCGGGTCTCTGATTGCCCTACCCTAGAAGTTTAATAGTGCATTTTACTCGCCATTTCATGCGCTTTGAGATGCCGCTTAGCCCAATACGCTATCTGAAATAGGAGCGACGTAAAATGAACAAATGTGATAGAATTTCGCTGGATTCTTATATTAACCAAAATATAAAATGATCTAATCGCGTCTCTGATTGCCCTATCATAGAAGTTTAATAGTGCATTTTACTCGCCATTCCACGCGCTTTAAGTTGCCGCCTAGCCCAGTACGCTATCTGAAATAGGAGCTACGTAAGTTGAACAAATGTCACAGAATTACGCTGCATTCTTATGTTAACCGTAATATAAAATGATCTAATCGGGTCTCTGTTTGCCTTATCCTAGAAGTTTAAGAGTGCATTTTACTCGCCATTTCATGCGCTTTGAGATGCCGCTTAGCCCAATACGCTATCTGAAATAGGAGCGCGTAAATTGAACAAATGTGATAGAATTTCGCTGAATTCTTATATTAACCAAAATATAAAATGATCTAATCGGGTCTCTGATTGCCCTACCCTAGAAGTTTAATAGTGCATTTTACTCGCCATTTCATGCGCTTTGAGATGCCGCTTAGCCCAATACGCTATCTGAAATAGGAGCGACGTAAATTGAACAAATGTGATAGAATTTCGCTGAATTCTTAAATTAACCATAATATAAAATGATCTAATGGGGTCTCTGTTTGCCCTACCCTAGAAGTTTAATAGTGCATTTTACTCGCCATTTCTTGCGCTTTGAGATGCCACTTAGCACAAGTCGCTATCTGAAATAGGAGCGATGTAAATTGAACAAATGTGATAGAATTTCGCTGAATTCTTATATTAACCTTAATGTAAAATGATCTAATCGGGTCTTTGTTCGCCCTACCCAAGAAGTTTAATAGTGCATTTCACTCGTCATTTCATGCGCTTTGCGATGCCGCTTAGCCCAATAAGCTATCTGAAATTGGAGCGACGTATATTGAACAAATGTGATAGAATTTCGCTGAATTCTTATATTAACCAAAATATAAAATGATCTAATCGGGTCTCTGATTGCCCTATCATAGAAGTTTAATAGTGCATTTTACTCGCCATTCCACGCGCTTTCAGATGCCGCCTAGCCCAGTACGCTATCTGAAATAGGAGCTACGTAAGTTGAACGAATGTGACAGAATTACACTGATTTCTTATATTAACCGTAATATAAAATGATCTAATCGGGTCTCTGTTTGCCTATCCTAGAAGTTTAATAGTGCATTTTACTCGCCATTTCATGCGCTTTGAGATGCCTCTTAGCCCAATACGCTATCTGAAATAGGAGCGACGTAAATTGAACAAATGAAATAGAATTTCGCTGAATTCTTATATTAACCAAAATATAAAATGATCTAATCCGGTCTCTGTTTGCCCTACCCTAGAAGTTTAATACCGCATTTTACTCGTCAATTCATGCGCTTTGCGATGCCGCTAAGCCCAATAAGCTATCTGAAATAGGAGCGACGTAAATTGAACAAATGTGATAGAATTTCGCTGAATTCTTATATTAACCAAAATATAAAATGATCTAATCGGGTCTCTGATTGCCCTATCATAGAAGTTTAACAGTGCATTTCACTCGCAATTCCACGCGCTTTAAGTTGCCGCTTAGCCCAATACGCTATCTGAAATAGGAGCGACGTAAAATGAACAAATGTGATAGGATTTCGCTGAATTCTTAAATTAACCATAATATAAAATGATCTAATCGGGTCTATATGTGCCCAACCCTAGAAGCTTAATAGTGCATTTTACTCGCCATTTCTTGCGCTTTGAGATGCCGCTTAGCCCAATACGCTATCTGAAATAGGAGCGACGTAAATTGAACAAATGTGATAGAATTTCCCTGAAATGTTATAGTAAACAAAATATAAAATGATCTATTCGTAACTCTGACTGCCCTATCATAGAAGTTTAGAAGTCCATTTTACTCGCCCTTCCACGCGCTTTAAGATGCCGCCTAGCCCAGTACGCTATCTGAAATAGGAGCGACGTTAGTTGAACAAATGTGATAGAATTACGCTGAATTCTTATATTAACCGTAATATAAAATGATCTATTCGGGTGTCTGTTCGCCCTACCCTAGAAGTTTAATAGTGCATTTCACTCGCCATTCCATGCGCTTTGAGATGCCGCTTAGCCCAATACGCTATCTGAAATAGGAGCGACGTAAATTGAACAAATGTGATCGAATTTCGCTGAATTCTTATATTATACAAAATATAAAATGATCTAATCGGGTCTCTGATTGCCCTACCCTAGAAGTTTAATAGTGCATTTTACTCGCCATTTCATGCGCTTTGAGATGCCGCTTAGCCCAATACGCTATCTGAAATAGGAGCGACGTAAATTAAACAAATGTGATAGAATTTCGCTGAATTCTTATATTAACCAAAATATAAAATGATCTAATCGGGTCTCTGATTGCCCTATCATAGAAGTTTAACGGTGCATTTTACTCGCCATTCCACGCGCTTTAAGTTGCCGCCTAGCCCAGCACGCTATCTGAAATAGGAGCTACGTAAGTTGAACAAATGTCACAGAATTACGCTGAATTCTTATATTAACCGTAATATAAAATGATCTAATCGGGTCTCTGTTTGCCTTATCCTAGAAGTTTAATAGTGCATTTTACTCGCCATGTCTTGCGCTTTGAGATGCCGCTTAGCCCAGTACGCTATCTGAAATAGGAGCGACGTAAATTGAACAAATGTGATAGAATTTCGCTGAATTCTTAAATTAACCATAATATGAAATGACCTAATCGGGTCTCTGTTTGCCCTACCCTAGAAGTTTAATAGTGCATTTTACTCGCCATTTCTTGCGCTTTGAGATGCCGGTTAGCACAAGTCGCTATCTGAAATAGGAGCGATGTAAATTGAACAAATGTGATAGAATTTCGCTGAATTCTTATATTAACCTTAATGTAAAATGATCTAATCGGGTCTTTGTTCGCCCTACCCAAGAAGTTTAATAGTGCATTTCACTCGTCAGTTCATGCGCTTTGCGATGCCGCTTAGCCCAATAAGCTATCTGAATTGGAGCGACGTATATTGAACAAATGTGATAGAATTTCGCTGAATTCTTATATTAACCAAAATATAAAATGATCTGATCGGGTCTCTGATTGCCCTATCATACAAGTTTAATAGTGCATTTTACTCGCCATTCCACGCGCTTTAAGATGCCGCCTAGCCCAGTACGCTATCTGAAATAGGAGCAACGTAAGTTGAACGAATGTGACAGAATTACGCTGATTTCTTATATTAACCGTAATATAAAATGATCTAATGGGGTCTCTGTTTGCCTTATCCTAGAAGTTTAATAGTGCATTTTACTCGCCATTTCATGCGCTTTGAGATGCCTCTTAGCCCAATACGCTATCTGAAATAGGAGCGACGTAAATTGAACAAATGTGATACAATTTCTCTGAATTCTTATATTAACCAAAATATAAAATGATGTAATCCGGTCTCTGTTTGCCCTACCTAGAAGTTTAATAGTGCATTTTACGAGCCATTTCTTGCGCTTTGAGATGCAGCTTAGCCCAATACGCTATCTGAAATAGGAGCGACGTAAATTGAACAAATGTGATAGAATTTCGCTGAATTCTTATTTTAACCTTAATGTAAAATGATCTAATCGGGTCTTTGTTCGCCCTACCCTAGAAGTTTAACAGTGAATTTCACTCGTCTTTCATGCGCTCTGAGTTGCCGCTTAGCCCAATAAGCTATCTGAAATAGGAGCGACGTAAATTGAACAAATGTGATAGAACTTCGCTTAATTCTTTATATTAACCGTAATATAAAATGATCTGATCGGGTCTCTGCTTGCCCCACCCTAGAAGTTTAATAGTGCATTTTACTCGCCCTTTCGTGCGCTTTGAGATGCCGCTTAGCCCAATACGCTATCTGAAATAGGAGCGACGTAAATTGAACAAATGTGATAGAATTTCGCTGGATTCTTATATTAACCAAAATATAAAATGAACTAATCGGGTCTCTGATTGCCCTATCATAGAAGTTTAATAGTGCATTTTACTCGCCATTCCACGCGGTTTAAGTTGCCGCCTAGCCCAGTACGCTATCTGAAATAGGAGCTACGTAACTTGAACAAATGTGACAGAATTACGCTGAATTCTTATATTAACTGTTATATAAAATGATCTAATCGGGTCTCTGTTTGCCTTATCCTAGAAGTTTAATAGTGCATTTTACTCGCCATTTCATGCGCTTTGAGATGCCTCTTAGCCCAATACGCTATCTGAAATAGGAGCGACGTAAATTGAACAAATGTGATACAATTTCTCTGAATTCTTATATTAACCAAAATATAAAATGATGTAATCCGGTCTCTGTTTGCCCTACCCTAGAAGTTTAATAGTGCATTTTACGAGCCATTTCTTGCGCTTTGAGATGCAGCTTAGCCCAATACGCTATCTGAATTAGGAGCGACGTAAATTGAACAAATGTGATAGAATTTCGCTGAATTCTTATTTTAACCTTAATGTAAAATGATCTAATCGGGTCTTTGTTCGCCCTACCCTAGAAGTTTAACAGTGAATTTCACTCGTCTTTCATGCGCTCTGAGTTGCCGCTTAGCCCAATAAGCTATCTGAAATAGGAGCGACGTAAATTGAACAAATGTGATAGAACTTCGCTGAATTCTTATATTAACCGTAATATAAAATGATCTGATCGGGTCTCTGCTTGCCCCACCCTAGAAGTTTAATAGTGCATTTTACTCGCCCTTTCGTGCGCTTTGAGATGCCGCTTAGCCCAATACGCTATCTGAAATAGGAGCGACGTAAATTGAACAAATGTGATAGAATTTCGCTGGATTCTTATATTAACCAAAATATAAAATGAACTAATCGGGTCTCTGATTGCCCTATCATAGAAGTTTAATAGTGCATTTTACTCGCCATTCCACGCGGTTTAAGTTGCCGCCTAGCCCAGTACGCTATCTGAAATAGGAGCTACGTAACTTGAACAAATGTGACAGAATTACGCTGAATTCTTATATTAACTGTTATATAAAATGATCTAATCGGGTCTCTGTTTGCCTTATCCGAGAAGTTTAATAGTGCATTTTACTCGCCATTCCACGCGCTTTAAGATGCCGCCTATCCGAGTACGCTTTCTGAAATAGGAGCGACGTAAGTTGAACAAATGTGATAGAATAACGCTGAATTCTTATATTAACCGTAATATAAAATGGTCTAATCGGGTCTCCGTTTGCCTTATCCTAGAAGTTTAATAGTGCATTTTACTCGCCATTCCCACGCGCTTTAAGTTACCGCTTAGCCCAGTACGCTATCTGAAATAGGAGCGACGTAAATTGAACAAATGTGATAGAATTTTGCTGAATTCTTTTATTTACTATAATGTTAAATCATCTAATCGGGTCTCTGTTCGCCCTCGCGCACAAGCTTAATAGTGCATTTTAGTCACCATTTCATGCGCTTTGAGATGCCGCTTAGCCCAATACGCTATCTGAAATAGGAGCGACGCAAATTGAACAAATGTGATAGAATTTCGATGAATTCTTATATTAACCAAAATATAAAATGATCTAATCGGGTCTCTGATTGCCCTATCATAGAAGATTAATAGTGCATTTTACTCGCCATTCCACGCGCTCTAAGATGCCGCCCAGCCCAGTATGCTATCTGAAATAGGAAGGACGTAAATTGAACAAATGTGATAGAATTTTGCTGAATTCTTAAATTAACCATAATATAAAATGATCTAATCGGGTCTCTGATTGCCCTACCCTAGAAGTTTAATAGTGCATTTTACTTTTACTCGTTATTTCATGCGCTTTGAGATGCCGCTTAGCCCAATTAGCTGTCTGAAATAGGAGCGACGTAAATTGAACAAATGTGATAGAGTTCCCTGAATACTTACATTAACCTTAATGTAAAATGATCTAATCGGGTCTCTGTTCGCCCTGCCCTAGAAGTTTAATTGTGCACTTTACTCGTCATTTCATGCGCTTTGAGATGCCGCTTAGCCCAATACGCTATCGGAAATAGGAGCGACGTAAAATGAACAAATGTGATAGGATTTCGCTGAATTCTTAAATTAACCATAATATAAAATGATCTAATCGGGTCTCTATGTGCCCAACCCTAGAAGCTTAATAGTGCATTTTACTCGCCCTTTCGTGCGCTGTGAGATGCCGCTTAGCCCAATACGCTATCTGAAATAGGAGCGACGTAAATTGAACAAATGTGATAGAATTTCGCTGAATTCTTATATTAACCGTAATATAAAATGGTCTAATCGGGTCTCCGTTTGCCCTTATCCTAGAAGTTTAATAGTGCATTTTACTCGCCATTCCACGCGCTTTAAGATACCGCGTAGCCCAGTACGCTATCTGAAATAGGAGCGACGTAAATTGAACAAATGTGATAGAATTTTGCTGAATTCTTTTATTTTCTATAATGTTAAATCATCTAATCGGGTCTCTGTTCGCCCTAGCGCACAAGCTTAATAGTGCATTTTATTCGTCAATTCATGCGCTTTCAGATGCCGCTTAGCCCAATACGCTATCTGAAATAGGAGCGACGCAAATTGAACAAATGTGATAGAATTTCGCTGAATTCTTATATTATACAAAATATAAAATGATCTAATCGGGTCTCTGATTGCCCTACCCTAGAAGTTTAATAGTGCATTTTACTCGCCATTTCATGCGCTTTGAGATGCCGCTTAGCCCAGTACGCTATGTGAAATAGGAGCGACGTAAATTGAACAAATGTGATAGAATTCGCTGAATTCTTAAATTAACCATAATATGAAATGACCTAATCGGGTCTCTGTTTGCCCTATCCTAGAAGTTTAATAGTGCATTTTACTCGCCATTTCTTGCGCTTTGAGATGCCGCTTAGCACAAGTCGCTATCTGAAATAGGAGCGATGTAAATTGAACAAATGTGATAGAATTTCGCTGAATTCTTATATTAACCTTAATGTAAAATGATCTAATCGGGTCTTTGTTCGCCCTACCCAAGAAGTTTAATAGTGCATTTCACTCGTCAGTTCATGCGCTTTGCGATGGCGCTTAGCCCAATAAGCTATCTGAAATTGGAGCGACGTATATTGAACAAATGTGATAGAATTTCGCTGAATTCTTATATTAACCAAAATATAAAATGATCTGATCGGGTCTCTGATTGCCCTATCATAGAAGTTTAATAGTGCATTTTACTCGCCATTCCACGCGCTTTAAGATGCCGCCTAGCCCAGTGCGCTATCTGAAATAGGAGCAACGTAAGTTGAACGAATGTGACAGAATTACGCTGATTTCTTATATTAACCGTAATATAAAATAATCTAATCGGGTCTCTGTTTGCCTTATCCTAGAAGTTTAATAGTACATTTTACTCGCCATTTCATGCGCTTTGAGATGCCTCTTAGCCCAATACGCTATCTGAAATAGGAGCGACGTAAATTGAACAAATGTGATAGAATTTTGCTGAATTCTTATATTAACCAAAATATAAAATGATCTAATCCGGTCTCTGTTTGCCCTACCCTAGAAGTTTAATACTGCATTTTACTCGTCAATTCATGCGCTTTGCGATGCCGCTTAGCCCAATAAGCTATCTGAAATAGGAGCGACGTAAATTGAACAAATGTGATAGAATTTCGCTGAATTCTTATATTAACCAAAATATAAAATGATCTAATCGGGTCTCTGATTGCCCTATCATAGAAGTTTAACAGTGCATTTTACTCGCCATTCCACGCGCTTTAAGTTGCCGCCTAGCCCAGCACGCTATCTGAAATAGGAGCTACGTAAGTTGAACAAATGTCACAGAATTACGCTGAATTCTTATATTAACCGTAATATAAAATGATCTAATCGCGTCTCTGTTTGCCTTATCCTAGAAGTTTAATGGTGCATTTTGCTCGCCATTTCATGCGCTTTGAGATGCCGCTTAGCCCAGTACACTATCTGAAATAGGAGCGACGTAAATTGAAAAAATGTGATAGAATTTCGCTGAATTCTTATATTAACCAAAATATAAAATGATCTAATGGGGTCTCTGTTTGCCCTACCCTAGAAGTTTAATAGTAAATTTTACTCGCCATTTCTTGCGCTTTGAGATGCCGCTTAGCCCAATACGCTATCTGAAATAGGAGCGACGTAAAATGAACAAATGTGATAGGATTTCGCTGAATTCTTAAATTAACCATAATATAAAATGATCTAATCGGGTCTATATGTGCCCAACCCTAGAAGCTTAATAGTGCATTTTACTCGCCATTTCTTGCGCTTTGAGATGCCGCTTAGCCCAATACGCTATCTGAAATAGGAGCGACGTAAATTGAACAAATGTGATAGAATTTCGCTGGATTCTTATATTAACCAAAATATAAAATGAACTAATCGGGTCTCTGATTGCCCTATCATAGAAGTTTAATAGTGCATTTTACTCGCCATTCCACGCGGTTTAAGTTGCCGCCTAGCCCAGTACGCTATCTGAAATAGGAGCTACGTAACTTGAACAAATGTGACAGAATTACGCTGAATTCTTATATTAACTGTAATATAAAATGATCTAATCGGTCTCTGTTTGCCTTATCCGAGAAGTTTAATAGTGCATTTTACTCGCCATTCCACGCGCTTTAAGATGCCGCCTATCCGAGTACGCTTTCTGAAATAGGAGCGACGTAAGTTGAACAAATGTGATAGAATAACGCTGAATTCTTATATTAACCGTAATATAAAATGGTCTAATCGGGTCTCCGTTTGCCTTATCCTAGAAGTTTAATAGTGCATTTTACTCGCCATTCCACGCGCTTTAAGATACCGCGTAGCCCAGTACGCTATCTGAAATAGGAGCGACGTAAATTGAACAAATGTGATAGAATTTTGCTGAATTCTTTTATTTACTATAATGTTAAATCATCTAATCGGGTCTCTGTTCGCCCTCGCGCACAAGCTTAATAGTGCATTTTATTCGTCATTTCATGCGCTTTGAGATGCCGCTTAGCCCAATACGCTATCTGAAATAGGAGCGACGCAAATTGAACAAATGTGATAGAATTTCGCTGAATTCTTATATTAACCAAAATATAAAATGATCTAATCGGGTCTCTGATTGCCCTATCATAGAAGATTAATAGTGCATTGTACTCGCCATTCCACGCGCTTTAAGATGCCGCCCAGCCCAGTATGCTATCTGAAATAGGAAGGACGTAAATTGAACAAATGTGATAGAATTTTGCTGAATTCTTAAATTAACCATAATATAAAATGATCTAATCGGGTCTCTGATTGCCCTACCCTAGAAGTTTAATAGTGCATTTTACTCGTCATTTCATGCGCTTTGAGATGCCGCTTAGCCCAATTAGCTGTCAGAAATAGGAGCGACGTAAATTGAACAAATGTGATAGAAGTTCCCTGAATACTTACATTAACCTTAATGTATAATGATCTAATCGGGTCTCTGTTCGCCCTGCCCTAGAAGTTTAATAGTGCATTTTACTCGTCATTTCATGCGCTTTGAGATGCCGCTTAGCCCAATACGCTATCGGAAATAGGAGCGACGTAAAATGAACAAATGTGATAGGATTTCGCTGAATTCTTAAATTAACCATAATATAAAATGATCTAATCGGGTCTCTATGTGCCCAACCCTAGAAGCTTAATAGTGCATTTTACTCGCCCTTTCGTGCGCTGTGAGATGCCGCTTAGCCCAATACGCTATCTGAAATAGGAGCGACGTAAATTGAACAAATGTGATAGAATTTCGCTGAATTCTTAAATTAACCATAATATAAAATGATCTAATGGGGTCTCTGTTTGCCCTACCCTAGAAGTTTAATAGTGCATTTTACTCGCCATTCCACGCGGTTTAAGCTGCCGCCTAGCCCAGTACGCTATCTGAAATAGGAGCTACGTAACTTGAACAAATGTGACAGAATTACGCTGAATTCTTATATTAACCATAATATGAAATGACCTAATCGGGTCTCTGTTTGCCCTATCCTAGAATTTAATAGTGCATTTTACTCGCCATTTCTTGCGCTTTGAGATGCCGCTTAGCACAAGTCGCTATCTGAAATAGGAGCGACGTAAATTGAACAAATGTGATAGAATTTCGCTGAATTCTTAAATTAACCATAATATAAAATGATCTAATGGGGTCTCTGTTTGCCCTACCCTAGAAGTTTAATAGTGCATTTTACTCGCCATTCCACGCGCTTTAAGATGCCGCCTAGCCCAGTGCGCTATCTGCAATAGGAGCAACGTAAGTTGAACGAATGTGACAGAATTACGCTGATTTCTTATATTAACCGTAATATAAAATGATCTAATCGGGTCTCTGTTTGCCTTATCCTAGAAGTTTAATAGTACATTTTACTCGCCATTTCATGCGCTTTGAGATGCCTCTTAGCCCAATACGCTATCTGAAATAGGAGCGACGTAAATTGAACAAATGTGATAGAATTTTGCTGAATTCTTATATTAACCAAAATATAAAATGATCTAATCCGGTCTCTGTTTGCCCTACCCTAGAAGTTTAATACTGCATTTTACTCGTCAATTCATGCGCTTTGCGATGCCGCTTAGCCCAATAAGCTATCTGAAATAGGAGCGACGTAAATTGAACAAATGTGATAGAATTTCGCTGAATTCTTATATTAACCAAAATATAAAATGGTCTAATCGGGTCTCTGATTGCCCTATCATAGAAGTTGAAACAGTGCATTTTACTCGCCATTCCACGCGCTTTAAGTTGCCGCCTAGCCCAGCACGCTATCTGAAATAGGAGCTACGTAAGTTGAACAAATGTCACAGAATTACGCTGAATTCTTATATTAACCGTAATATAAAATGATCTAATCGGGTCTCTGTTTGCCTTATCCTAGAAGTTTAATGGTGCATTTTGCTCGCCATTTCATGCGCTTTGAGATGCCGCTTAGCCCAGTACACTATCTGAAATAGGAGCGACGTAAATTGAAAAAATGTGATAGAATTTCGCTGAATTCTTATATTAACCAAAATATAAAATGATCTAATGGGGTCTCTGTTTGCCCTACCCTAGAAGTTTAATAGTAAATTTTACTCGCCATTTCTTGCGCTTTGAGATGCCGCTTAGCCCAATACGCTATCTGAAATAGGAGCGACGTAAAATGAACAAATGTGATAGGATTTCGCTGAATTCTTAAATTAACCATAATATAAAATGATCTAATCGGGTCTATATGTGCCCAACCCTAGAAGCTTAATAGTGCATTTTACTCGCCATTTCTTGCGCTTTGAGATGCCGCTTAGCCCAATACGCTATCTGAAATAGGAGCGACGTAAATTGAACAAATGTGATAGAATTTCCCTGAAATGTTATAGTAAACAAAATATAAAATGATCTATTCGTAACTCTGACTGCCCTATCATAGAAGTTTAGAAGTCCATTTTACTCGCCCTTCCACGCGCTTTAAGATGCCGCCTAGCCCAGTACGCTATCTGAAATAGGAGCGACGATAGTTGAACAAATGTGATAGAATTACGCTGAATTCTTATATTGACCGTAATATAAATGATCTATTCGGGTGTCTGTTCGCCCTACCCTAGAAGTTTAATAGTGCATTTCACTCGCCATTCCATGCGCTTTGAGATGCCGCTTAGCCCAATACGCTATCTGAAATAGGAGCGACGTAAATTGAACAAATGTGATAGAATTTCGCTGAATTCTTATATTATACAAAATATAAAATGATCTAATCGGGTCTCTGATTGCCCTACCCTAGAAGTTTAATAGTGCATTTCACTCGCCATTTCATGCGCTTTGAGATGCCGCTTAGCCCAATACGCTATCTGAAATAGGAGCGACGTAAATTAAACAAATGTGATAGAATTCGCTGAATTCTTATATTAACCAAAATATAAAATGATCTAATCGGGTCTCTGATTGCCCTATCATAGAAGTTTAACAGTGCATTTTACTCGCCATTCCACGCGCTTTAAGTTGCCGCCTAGCCCAGCACGCTATCTGAAATAGGAGCTACGTAAGTTGAACAAATGTCACAGAATTACGCTGAATTCTTATATTAACCGTAATATAAAATGATCTAATCGGGTCTCTGTTTGCCTTATCCTAGAAGTTTAATTGTGCATTTTACTCGCCATTTCTTGCGCTTTGAGATGCCGCTTAGCCCAGTACGCTATCTGAAATAGGAGCGACGTAAATTGAACAAATGTGATAGAATTTCGCTGAATTCTTAAATTAACCATAATATGAAATGACCTAATCGGGTCTCTGTTTGCCCTACCCTAGAAGTTTAATAGTGCATTTTACTCGCCATTTCTTGCGCTTTGAGATGCCGCTTAGCACAAGTCGCTATCTGAAATAGGAGCGATGTAAATTGAACAAATGTGATAGAATTTCGCTGAATTCTTATATTAGCCTTAATGTAAAATGATCTAATCGGGTCTTTGTTCGCCCTACCCTAGAAGTTTTAACAGTGAATTTCACTCGTCTTTCATGCGCTCTGAGTTGCCGCTTAGCCCAATAAGCTATCTGAAATAGGAGCGACGTAAATTGAACAAATGTGATAGAACTTCGCTGAATTCTTATATTAACCGTAATATAAAATGATCTGATCGGGTCTCTGCTTGCCCCACCCTAGAAGTTTAATAGTGCATTTTACTCGCCCTTTCGTGCGCTTTGAGATGCCGCTTAGCCCAATACGCTATCTGAAATAGGAGCGACGTAAATTGAACAAATGTGATAGAATTTCGCTGGATTCTTATATTAACCAAAATATAAAATGAACTAATCGGGTCTCTGATTGCCCTATCATAGAAGTTTAATAGTGCATTTTACTCGCCATTCCACGCGGTTTAAGTTGCCGCCTAGCCCAGTACGCTATCTGAAATAGGAGCTACGTAACTTGAACAAATGTGACAGAATTACGCTGAATTCTTATATTAACTGTAATATAAAATGATCTAATCGGGTCTCTGTTTGCCTTATCCGAGAAGTTTAATAGTGCATTTTACTCGCCATTCCACGCGCTTTAAGATGCCGCCTATCCGAGTACGCTTTCTGAAATAGGAGCGACGTAAGTTGAACAAATGTGATAGAATAACGCTGAATTCTTATATTAACCGTAATATAAAATGGTCTAATCGGGTCTCCGTTTGCCTTATCCTAGAAGTTTAATAGTGCATTTTACTCGCCATTCCACGCGCTTTAAGATACCGCGTAGCCCAGTACGCTATCTGAAATAGGAGCGACGTAAATTGAACAAATGTGATAGAATTTTGCTGAATTCTTTTATTTACTATAATGTTAAATCATCTAATCGGGTCTCTGTTCGCCCTCGCGCACAAGCTTAATAGTGCATTTTATTCGTCATTTCATGCGCTTTGAGATGCCGCTTAGCCCAATACGCTATCTGAAATAGGAGCGACGCAAATTGAACAAATGTGATAGAATTTCGCTGAATTCTTATATTAACCAAAATATAAAATGATCTAATCGGGTCTCTGATTGCCCTATCATAGAAGATTAATAGTGCATTGTACTCGCCATTCCACGCGCTTTAAGATGCCGCCCAGCCCAGTATGCTATCTGAAATAGGAAGGACGTAAATTGAACAAATGTGATAGAATTTTGCTGAATTCTTAAATTAACCATAATATAAAATGATCTAATCGGGTCTCTGATTGCTCTACCCTAGAAGTTTAATAGTGCATTTTACTCGTCATTTCATGCGCTTTGAGATGCCGCTTAGCCCAATTAGCTGTCAGAAATAGGAGCGACGTAAATTGAACAAATGTGATAGAAGTTCCCTGAATACTTACATTAACCTTAATGTATAATGATCTAATCGGGTCTCTGTTCGCCCTGCCCTAGAAGTTTAATAGTGCATTTTACTCGTCATTTCATGCGCTTTGAGATGCCGCTTAGCCCAATACGCTATCGGAAATAGGAGCGACGTAAAATGAACAAATGTGATAGGATTTCGCTGAATTCTTAAATTAACCATAATATAAAATGATCTAATCGGGTCTCTATGTGCCCAACCCTAGAAGCTTAATAGTGCATTTTACTCGCCCTTTCGTGCGCTGTGAGATGCCGCTTAGCCCAATACGCTATCTGAAATAGGAGCGACGTAAATTGAACAAATGTGATAGAATTTCGCTGAATTCTTAAATTAACCATAATATAAAATGATCTAATGGGGTCTCTGTTTGCCCTACCCTAGAAGTTTAATAGTGCATTTTACTCGCCATTCCACGCGGTTTAAGCTGCCGCCTAGCCCAGTACGCTATCTGAAATAGGAGCTACGTAACTTGAACAAATGTGACAGAATTACGCTGAATTCTTATATTAACCATAATATGAAATGACCTAATCGGGTCTCTGTTTGCCCTATCCTAGAAGTTTAATAGTGCATTTTACTCGCCATTTCTTGCGCTTTGAGATGCCGCTTAGCACAAGTCGCTATCTGAAATAGGAGCGATGTAAATTGAACAAATGTGATAGAATTTCGCTGAATTCTTATATTAACCTTAATGTAAAATGATCTAATCGGGTCTTTGTTCGCCCTACCCAAGAAGTTTAATAGTGCATTTCACTCGTCAGTTCATGCGCTTTGCGATGCCGCTTAGCCCAATAAGCTATCTGAAATTGGAGCGACGTATATTGAACAAATGTGATAGAATTTCGCTGAATTCTTATATTAACCAAAATATAAAATGATCTGATCGGGTCTCTGATTGCCCTATCATAGAAGTTTAATAGTGCATTTTACTCGCCATTCCACGCGCTTTAAGATGCCGCCTAGCCCAGTGCGCTATCTGAAATAGGAGCAACGTAAGTTGAACGAATGTGACAGAATTACGCTGATTTCTTATATTAACCGTAATATAAAATGATCTAATCGGGTCTCTGTTTGCCTTATCCTAGAAGTTTAATAGTACATTTTACTCGCCATTTCATGCGCTTTGAGATGCCTCTTAGCCCAATACGCTATCTGAAATAGGAGCGACGTAAATTGAACAAATGTGATAGAATTTTGCTGAATTCTTATATTAACCAAAATATAAAATGATCTAATCCGGTCTCTGTTTGCCCTACCCTAGAAGTTTAATACTGCATTTTACTCGTCAATTCATGCGCTTTGCGATGCCGCTTAGCCCAATAAGCTATCTGAAATAGGAGCGACGTAAATTGAACAAATGTGATAGAATTTCGCTGAATTCTTATATTAACCAAAATATAAAATGGTCTAATCGGGTCTCTGATTGCCCTATCATAGAAGTTTAACAGTGCATTTTACTCGCCATTCCACGCGCTTTAAGTTGCCGCCTAGCCCAGCACGCTATCTGAAATAGGAGCTACGTAAGTTGAACAAATGTCACAGAATTACGCTGAATTCTTATATTAACCGTAATATAAAATGATCTAATCGGGTCTCTGTTTGCCTTATCCTAGAAGTTTAATGGTGCATTTTGCTCGCCATTTCATGCGCTTTGAGATGCCGCTTAGCCCAGTACACTATCTGAAATAGGAGCGACGTAAATTGAAAAAATGTGATAGAATTTCGCTGAATTCTTATATTAACCAAAATATAAAATGATCTAATGGGGTCTCTGTTTGCCCTACCCTAGAAGTTTAATAGTAAATTTTACTCGCCATTTCTTGCGCTTTGAGATGCCGCTTAGCCCAATACGCTATCTGAAATAGGAGCGACGTAAAATGAACAAATGTGATAGGATTTCGCTGAATTCTTAAATTAACCATAATATAAAATGATCTAATCGGGTCTATATGTGCCCAACCCTAGAAGCTTAATAGTGCATTTTACTCGCCATTTCTTGCGCTTTGAGATGCCGCTTAGCCCAATACGCTATCTGAAATAGGAGCGACGTAAATTGAACAAATGTGATAGAATTTCCCTGAAATGTTATAGTAAACAAAATATAAAATGATCTATTCGTAACTCTGACTGCCCTATCATAGAAGTTTAGAAGTCCATTTTACTCGCCCTTCCACGCGCTTTAAGATGCCGCCTAGCCCAGTACGCTATCTGAAATAGGAGCGACGTTAGTTGAACAAATGTGATAGAATTACGCTGAATTCTTATATTGACCGTAATATAAAATGATCTATTCGGGTGTCTGTTCGCCCTACCCTAGAAGTTTAATAGTGCATTTCACTCGCCATTCCATGCGCTTTGAGATGCCGCTTAGCCCAATACGCTATCTGAAATAGGAGCGACGTAAATTAAACAAATGTGATAGAATTTCGCTGAATTCTTATATTAACCAAAATATAAAATGATCTAATCGGGTCTCTGATTGCCCTATCATAGAAGTTTAAGAGTGCATTTTACTCGCCATTCCACGCGCTTTAAGTTGCCGCCTAGCCCAGCACGCTATCTGAAATAGGAGCTACGTAAGTTGAACAAATGTCACAGAATTACGCTGAATTCTTATATTAACCGTAATATAAAATGATCTAATCGGGTCTCTGTTTGCCTTATCCTAGAAGTTTAATTGTGCATTTTACTCGCCATTTCTTGCGCTTTGAGATGCCGCTTAGCCCAGTACGCTATCTGAAATAGGAGCGACGTAAATTGAACAAATGTGATAGAATTTCGCTGAATTCTTAAATTAACCATAATATGAAATGACCTAATCGGGTCTCCGTTTGCCCTACCCTAGAAGTTTAATAGTGCATTTTACTCGCCATTTCTTGCGCTTTGAGATGCCGCTTAGCACAAGTCGCTATCTGAAATAGGAGCGATGTAAATTGAACAAATGTGATAGAATTTCGCTGAATTCTTATATTAGCCTTAATGTAAAATGATCTAATCGGGTCTTTGTTCGCCCTACCCAAGAAGTTTAATAGTGCATTTCACTCGTCAGTTCATGCGCTTTGCGATGCCGCTTAGCCCAATAAGCTATCTGAAATTGGAGCGACGTATATTGAACAAATGTGATAGAATTTCGCTGAATTCTTATATTAACCAAAATATAAAATGATCTGATCGGGTCTCTGATTGCCCTATCATAGAAGTTTAATAGTGCATTTTACTCGCCACTCCACGCACTTTAAGATGCCGCCTAGCCCAGTGCGCTATCTGAAATAGGAGCAACGTAAGTTGAACGAATGTGACAGAATTACGCTGATTTCTTATATTAACCGTAATATAAAATGATCTAATCGGGTCTCTGTTTGCCTTATCCTAGAAGTTTAATAGTACATTTTACTCGCCATTTCATGCGCTTTGAGATGCCTCTTAGCCCAATACGCTATCTGAAATAGGAGCGGCGTAAATTGAACAAATGTGATAGAATTTCTCTGAATTCTTATATTAACCAAAATATAAAATGATCTAATCCGGTCTCTGTTTGCCCTACCCTAGAAGTTTAATAGTGCATTTTACGAGCAATTTCTTGCGCTTTGAGATGCAGCTTAGCCCAATACGCTATCTGAAATAGGAGCGACGTAAATTGAACAAATGTGATAGAATTTCGCTGAATTCTTATTTTAACCTTAATGTAAAATGATCTAATCGGGTCTTTGTTCGCCCTACCCTAGAAGTTTAACAGTGAATTTCACTCGTCTTTCATGCGCTCTGAGTTGCCGCTTAGCCCAATAAGCTATCTGAAATAGGAGCGACGTAAATTGAACAAATGTGATAGAACTTCGCTGAATTCTTATATTAACCGTAATATAAAATGATCTGATCGGGTCTCTGCTTGCCCCACCCTAGAAGTTTAATAGTGCATTTTACTCGCCCTTTCGTGCGCTTTGAGATGCCGCTTAGCCCAATACGCTATCTGAAATAGGAGCGACGTAAATTGAACAAATGTGATAGAAGTTCCCTGAATACTTACATTAACCTTAATGTATAATGATCTAATCGGGTCTCTGTTCGCCCTGCCCTAGAAGTTTAATAGTGCATTTTACTCGTCATTTCATGCGCTTTGAGATGCCGCTTAGCCCAATACGCTATCGGAAATAGGAGCGACGTAAAAGGAACAAATGTGATAGGATTTCGCTGAATTCTTAAATTAACCATAATATAAAATGATCTAATCGGGTCTCTATGTGCCCAACCCTAGAAGCTTAATAGTGCATTTTACTCGCCCTTTCGTGCGCTGTGAGATGCCGCTTAGCCCAATACGCTATCTGAAATAGGAGCGACGTAAATTGAACAAATGTGATAGAATTTCGCTGAATTCTTAAATTAACCATAATATAAAATGATCTAATGGGGTCTCTGTTTGCCCTACCCTAGAAGTTTAATAGTGCATTTTACTCGCCATTCCACGCGGTTTAAGCTGCCGCCTAGCCCAGTACGCTATCTGAAATAGGAGCTACGTAACTTGAACAAATGTGACAGAATTACGCTGAATTCTTATATTAACCTTAATGTAAAATGATCTAATCGGGTCTTTGTTCGCCCTACCCAAGAAGTTTAATAGTGCATTTCACTCGTCAGTTCATGCGCTTTGCGATGCCGCTTAGCCCAATAAGCTATCTGAAATTGGAGCGACGTATATTGAACAAATGTGATAGAATTTCGCTGAATTCTTATATTAACCAAAATATAAAATGATCTGATCGGGTCTCTGATTGCCCTATCATAGAAGTTTAATAGTGCATTTTACTCGCCATTCCACGCGCTTTAAGATGCCGCCTAGCCCAGTGCGCTATCTGAAATAGGAGCAACGTAAGTTGAACGAATGTGACAGAATTACGCTGATTTCTTATATTAACCGTAATATAAAATGATCTAATCGGGTCTCTGTTTGCCTTATCCTAGAAGTTTAATAGTACATTTTACTCGCCATTTCATGCGCTTTGAGATGCCTCTTAGCCCAATACGCTATCTGAAATAGGAGCGACGTAAATTGAACAAATGTGATAGAATTTTGCTGAATTCTTATATTAACCAAAATATAAAATGATCTAATCCGGTCTCTGTTTGCCCTACCCTAGAAGCTTAATACTGCATTTTACTCGTCAATTCATGCGCTTTGCGATGCCGCTTAGCCCAATAAGCTATCTGAAATAGGAGCGACGTAAATTGAACAAATGTGATAGAATTTCGCTGAATTCTTATATTAACCAAAATATAAAATGATCTAATCGGGTCTCTGATTGCCCTATCATAGAAGTTTACAGTGCATTTTACTCGCCATTCCACGCGCTTTAAGTTGCCGCCTAGCCCAGCACGCTATCTGAAATAGGAGCTACGTAAGTTGAACAAATGTCACAGAATTACGCTGAATTCTTATATTAACCGTAATATAAAATGATCTAATCGGGTCTCTGTTTGCCTTATCCTAGAAGTTTAATGGTGCATTTTGCTCGCCATTTCATGCGCTTTGAGATGCCGCTTAGCCCAGTACACTATCTGAAATAGGAGCGACGTAAATTGAAAAAATGTGATAGAATTTCGCTGAATTCTTATATTAACCAAAATATAAAATGATCTAATGGGGTCTCTGTTTGCCCTACCCTAGAAGTTTAATAGTAAATTTTACTCGCCATTTCTTGCGCTTTGAGATGCCGCTTAGCCCAATACGCTATCTGAAATAGGAGCGACGTAAAATGAACAAATGTGATAGGATTTCGCTGAATTCTTAAATTAACCAAAATATAAAATGATCTAATCGGGTCTATATGTGCCCAACCCTAGAAGCTTAATAGTGCATTTTACTCGCCATTTCTTGCGCTTTGAGATGCCGCTTAGCCCAATACGCTATCTGAAATAGGAGCGACGTAAATTGAACAAATGTGATAGAATTTCCCTGAAATGTTATAGTAAACAAAATATAAAATGATCTATTCGTAACTCTGACTGCCCTATCATAGAAGTTTAGAAGTCCATTTTACTCGCCCTTCCACGCGCTTTAAGATGCCGCCTAGCCCAGTACGCTATCTGAAATAGGAGCGACGTTAGTTGAACAAATGTGATAGAATTACGCTGAATTCTTATATTGACCGTAATATAAAATGATCTATTCGGGTGTCTGTTCGCCCTACCCTAGAAGTTTAATAGTGCATTTCACTCGCCATTCCATGCGCTTTGAGATGCCGCTTAGCCCAATACGCTATCTGAAATAGGAGCGACGTAAATTGAACAAATGTGATAGAATTTCGCTGAATTCTTATATTATACAAAATATAAAATGATCTAATCGGGTCTCTGATTGCCCTACCCTAGAAGTTTAATAGTGCATTTTACTCGCCATTTCATGCGCTTTGAGATGCCGCTTAGCCCAATACGCTATCTGAAATAGGAGCGACGTAAATTAAACAAATGTGATAGAATTTCGCTGAATTCTTATATTAACCAAAATATAAAATGATCTAATCGGGTCTCTGATTGCCCTATCATAGAAGTTTAACAGTGCATTTTACTCGCCATTCCACGCGATTTAAGTTGCCGCCTAGCCCAGCACGCTATCTGAAATAGGAGCTACGTAAGTTGAACAAATGTCACAGAATTACGCTGAATTCTTATATTAACCGTAATATAAAATGATCTAATCGGGTCTCTGTTTGCCTTATCCTAGAAGTTTAATTGTGCATTTTACTCGCCATTTCTTGCGCTTTGAGATGCCGCTTAGCCCAGTACGCTATCTGAAATAGGAGCGACGTAAATTGAACAAATGTGATAGAATTTCGCTGAATTCTTAAATTAACCATAATATGAAATGACCTAATCGGGTCTCTGTTTGCCCTACCCTAGAAGTTTAATAGTGCATTTTACTCGCCATTTCTTGCGCTTTGAGATGCCGCTTAGCACAAGTCGCTATCTGAAATAGGAGCGATGTAAATTGAACAAATGTGATAGAATTTCGCTGAATTCTTATATTAGCCTTAATGTAAAATGATCTAATCGGGTCTTTGTTCGCCCTACCCAAGAAGTTTAATAGTGCATTTCACTCTTCAGTTCATGCGCTTTGCGATGCCGCTTAGCCCAATAAGCTATCTGAAATTGGAGCGACGTATATTGAACAAATGTGATAGAATTTCGCTGAATTCTTATATTAACCAAAATATAAAATGATCTGATCGGGTCTCTGATTGCCCTATCATAGAAGTTTAATAGTGCATTTTACTCGCCACTCCACGCGCTTTAAGATGCCGCCTAGCCCAGTGCGCTATCTGAAATAGGAGCAACGTAAGTTGAACGAATGTGACAGAATTACGCTGATTTCTTATATTAACCGTAATATAAAATGATCTAATCGGGTCTCTGTTTGCCTTATCCTAGAAGTTTAATAGTACATTTTACTCGCCATTTCATGCGCTTTGAGATGCCTCTTAGCCCAATACGCTATCTGAAATAGGAGCGACGTAAATTGAACAAATGTGATAGAATTTTGCTGAATTCTTATATTAACCAAAATATAAAATGATCTAATCCGGTCTCTGTTTGCCCTACCCTAGAAGTTTAATACTGCATTTTACTCGTCAATTCATGCGCTTTGCGATGCCGCTTAGCCCAATAAGCTATCTGAAATAGGAGCGACGTAAATTGAACAAATGTGATAGAATTTCGCTGAATTCTTATATTAACCAAAATATAAAATGATCTAATCGGGTCTCTGATTGCCCTATCATAGAAGTTTAACAGTGCATTTTACTCGCCATTCCACGCGCTTTAAGTTGCCGCCTAGCCCAGCACGCTATCTGAAATAGGAGCTACGTAAGTTGAACAAATGTCACAGAATTACGCTGAATTCTTATATTAACCGTAATATAAAATGATCTAATCGGGTCTCTGTTTGCCTTATCCTAGAAGTTTAATGGTGCATTTTGCTCGCCATTTCATGCGCTTTGAGATGCCGCTTAGCCCAGTACACTATCTGAAATAGGAGCGACGTAAATTGAAAAAATGTGATAGAATTTCGCTGAATTCTTATATTAACCAAAATATAAAATGATCTAATGGGGTCTCTGTTTGCCCTACCCTAGAAGTTTAATAGTAAATTTTACTCGCCATTTCTTGCGCTTTGAGATGCCGCTTAGCCCAATACGCTATCTGAAATAGGAGCGACGTAAAATGAACAAATGTGATAGGATTTCGCTGAATTCTTAAATTAACCAAAATATAAAATGATCTAATCGGGTCTATATGTGCCCAACCCTAGAAGCTTAATAGTGCATTTTACTCGCCATTTCTTGCGCTTTGAGATGCCGCTTAGCCCAATACGCTATCTGAAATAGGAGCGACGTAAATTGAACAAATGTGATAGAATTTCCCTGAAATGTTATAGTAAACAAAATATAAAATGATCTATTCGTAACTCTGACTGCCCTATCATAGAAGTTTAGAAGTCCATTTTACTCGCCCTTCCACGCGCTTTAAGATGCCGCCTAGCCCAGTACGCTATCTGAAATAGGAGCGACGTTAGTTGAACAAATGTGATAGAATTACGCTGAATTCTTATATTGACCGTAATATAAAATGATCTATTCGGGTGTCTGTTCGCCCTACCCTAGAAGTTTAATAGTGCATTTCACTCGCCATTCCATGCGCTTTGAGATGCCGCTTAGCCCAATACGCTATCTGAAATAGGAGCGACGTAAATTGAACAAATGTGATAGAATTTCGCTGAATTCTTATATTATACAAAATATAAAATGATCTAATCGGGTCTCTGATTGCCCTACCCTAGAAGTTTAATAGTGCATTTTACTCGCCATTTCATGCGCTTTGAGATGCCGCTTAGCCCAATACGCTATCTGAAATAGGAGCGACGTAAATTAAACAAATGTGATAGAATTTCGCTGAATTCTTATATTAACCAAAATATAAAATGATCTAATCGGGTCTCTGATTGCCCTATCATAGAAGTTTAACAGTGCATTTTACTCGCCATTCCACGCGCTTTAAGTTGCCGCCTAGCCCAGCACGCTATCTGAAATAGGAGCTACGTAAGTTGAACAAATGTCACAGAATTACGCTGAATTCTTATATTAACCGTAATATAAAATGATCTAATCGGGTCTCTGTTTGCCTTATCCTAGAAGTTTAATTGTGCATTTTACTCGCCATTTCTTGCGCTTTGAGATGCCGCTTAGCCCAGTACGCTATCTGAAATAGGAGCGACGTAAATTGAACAAATGTGATAGAATTTCGCTGAATTCTTAAATTAACCATAATATGAAATGACCTAATCGGGTCTCTGTTTGCCCTACCCTAGAAGTTTAATAGTGCATTTTACTCGCCATTTCTTGCGCTTTGAGATGCCGCTTAGCACAAGTCGCTATCTGAAATAGGAGCGATGTAAATTGAACAAATGTGATAGAATTTCGCTGAATTCTTATATTAGCCTTAATGTAAAATGATCTAATCGGGTCTTTGTTCGCCCTACCCAAGAAGTTTAATAGTGCATTTCACTCGTCAGTTCATGCGCTTTGCGATGCCGCTTAGCCCAATAAGCTATCTGAAATTGGAGCGACGTATATTGAACAAATGTGATAGAATTTCGCTGAATTCTTATATTAACCAAAATATAAAATGATCTGATCGGGTCTCTGATTGCCCTATCATAGAAGTTTAATAGTGCATTTTACTCGCCACTCCACGCGCTTTAAGATGCCGCCTAGCCCAGTGCGCTATCTGAAATAGGAGCAACGTAAGTTGAACGAATGTGACAGAATTACGCTGATTTCTTATATTAACCGTAATATAAAATGATCTAATCGGGTCTCTGTTTGCCTTATCCTAGAAGTTTAATAGTACATTTTACTCGCCATTTCATGCGCTTTGAGATGCCTCTTAGCCCAATACGCTATCTGAAATAGGAGCGGCGTAAATTGAACAAATGTGATAGAATTTCTCTGAATTCTTATATTAACCAAAATATAAAATGATCTAATCCGGTCTCTGTTTGCCCTACCCTAGAAGTTTAATAGTGCATTTTACGAGCAATTTCTTGCGCTTTGAGATGCAGCTTAGCCCAATACGCTATCTGAAATAGGAGCGACGTAAATTGAACAAATGTGATAGAATTTCGCTGAATTCTTATTTTAACCTTAATGTAAAATGATCTAATCGGGTCTTTGTTCGCCCTACCCTAGAAGTTTAACAGTGAATGTCACTCGTCTTTCATGCGCTCTGAGTTGCCGCTTAGCCCAATAAGCTATCTGAAATAGGAGCGACGTAAATTGAACAAATGTGATAGAACTTCGCTGAATTCTTATATTAACCGTAATATAAAATGATCTGATCGGGTCTCTGCTTGCCCCACCCTAGAAGTTTAATAGTGCACTTTACTCGCCCTTTCGTGCGCTTTGAGATGCCGCTTAGCCCAATACGCTATCTGAAATAGGAGCGACGTAAATTGAACAAATGTGATAGAATTTCGCTGGATTCTTATATTAACCAAAATATAAAATGAACTAATCGGGTCTCTGATTGCCCTATCATAGAAGTTTAATAGTGCATTTTACTCGCCATTCCACGCGGTTTAAGTTGCCGCCTAGCCCAGTACGCTATCTGAAATAGGAGCTACGTAACTTGAACAAATGTGACAGAATTACGCTGAATTCTTATATTAACTGTAATATAAAATGATCTAATCGGGTCTCTGTTTGCCTTATCCGAGAAGTTTAATAGTGCATTTTACTCGCCATTCCACGCGCTTTAAGATGCCGCCTATCCGAGTACGCTTTCTGAAATAGGAGCGACGTAAGTTGAACAAATGTGATAGAATAACGCTGAATTCTTATATTAACCGTAATATAAAATGGTCTAATCGGGTCTCCGTTTGCCTTATCCTAGAAGTTTAATAGTGCATTTTACTCGCCATTCCACGCGCTTTAAGATACCGCGTAGCCCAGTACGCTATCTGAAATAGGAGCGACGTAAATTGAACAAATGTGATAGAATTTTGCTGAATTCTTTTATTTACTATAATGTTAAATCATCTAATCGGGTCTCTGTTCGCCCTCGCGCACAAGCTTAATAGTGCATTTTATTCGTCATTTCATGCGCTTTGAGATGCCGCTTAGCCCAATACGCTATCTGAAATAGGAGCGACGCAAATTGAACAAATGTGATAGAATTTCGCTGAATTCTTATATTAACCAAAATATAAAATGATCTAATCGGGTCTCTGATTGCCCTATCATAGAAGATTAATAGTGCATTTTACTCGCCATTCCACGCGCTTTAAGATGCCGCCCAGCCCAGTATGCTATCTGAAATAGGAAGGACGTAAATTGAACAAATGTGATAGAATTTTGCTGAATTCTTAAATTAACCATAATATAAAATGATCTAATCGGGTCTCTGATTGCCCTACCCTAGAAGTTTAATAGTGCATTTTACTCGTCATTTCATGCGCTTTGAGATGCCGCTTAGCCCAATTAGCTGTCAGAAATAGGAGCGACGTAAATTGAACAAATGTGATAGAAGTTCCCTGAATACTTACATTAACCTTAATGTAAAATGATCTAATCGGGTCTCTGTTCGCCCTGCCCTAGAAGTTTAATAGTGCATTTTACTCGTCATTTCATGCGCTTTGAGATGCCGCTTAGCCCAATACGCTATCGGAAATAGGAGCGACGTAAAATGAACAAATGTGATAGGATTTCGCTGAATTCTTAAATTAACCATAATATAAAATGATCTAATCGGGTCTCTATGTGCCCAACCCTAGAAGCTTAATAGTGCATTTTACTCGCCCTTTCGTGCGCTGTGAGATGCCGCTTAGCCCAATACGCTATCTGAAATAGGAGCGACGTAAATTGAACAAATGTGATAGAATTTCGCTGAATTCTTAAATTAACCATAATATAAAATGATCTAATGGGGTCTCTGTTTGCCCTACCCTAGAAGTTTAATAGTGCATTTTACTCGCCATTCCACGCGGTTTAAGTTGCCGCCTAGCCCAGTACGCTATCTGAAATAGGAGCTACGTAACTTGAACAAATGTGACAGAATTACGCTGAATTCTTATATTAACCATAATATGAAATGACCTAATCGGGTCTCTGTTTGCCCTATCCTAGAAGTTTAATAGTGCATTTTACTCGCCATTTCTTGCGCTTTGAGATGCCGCTTAGCACAAGTCGCTATCTGAAATAGGAGCGATGTAAATTGAACAAATGTGATAGAATTTCGCTGAATTCTTATATTAACCTTAATGTAAAATGATCTAATCGGGTCTTTGTTCGCCCTACCCAAGAAGTTTAATAGTGCATTTCACTCGTCAGTTCATGCGCTTTGCGATGCCGCTTAGCCCAATAAGCTATCTGAAATTGGAGCGACGTATATGAACAAATGTGATAGAATTTCGCTGAATTCTTATATTAACCAAAATATAAAATGATCTGATCGGGTCTCTGATTGCCCTATCATAGAAGTTTAATAGTGCATTTTACTCGCCATTCCACGCGCTTTAAGATGCCGCCTAGCCCAGTGCGCTATCTGAAATAGGAGCAACGTAAGTTGAACGAATGTGACAGAATTACGCTGATTTCTTATATTAACCGTAATATAAAATGATCTAATCGGGTCTCTGTTTGCCTTATCCTAGAAGTTTAATAGTACATTTTACTCGCCATTTCATGCGCTTTGAGATGCCTCTTAGCCCAATACGTTATCTGAAATAGGAGCGACGTAAATTGAACAAATGTGATAGAATTTTGCTGAATTCTTATATTAACCAAAATATAAAATGATCTAATCCGGTCTCTGTTTGCCCTACCCTAGAGGTTTAATACTGCATTTTACTCGTCAATTCATGCGCTTTGCGATGCCGCTTAGCCCAATAAGCTATCTGAAATAGGAGCGACGTAAATTGAACAAATGTGATAGAATTTCGCTGAATTCTTATATTAACCAAAATATAAAATGATCTAATCGGGTCTCTGATTGCCCTATCATAGAAGCTTAGTAGTGCATTTTACTCGCCATTCCACGCGCTTTACGTTGCCGCCTAGCCCAGTACGCTATCTGAAATAGGAGCTACGTAAGTTGAACAAATGTCACAGAATTACGCTGAATTCTCATATTAACCGTAATATAAAATGATCTAATCGGGTCTCTGTTTGCCTTATCCTAGAAGTTTAATAGTGCATTTTACTCGTCAATTCATGCGCTTTGCGATGCCGCTTAGCCCAATAAGCTATCTGAAATAGGAGCGACGTAAATTGAACAAATGTGATAGAATTTCGCTGAATTGATAAATTAACCATAATATAAAATGATCTAATCGAGTCTCTGTTTGCCCTACCCTAGATGTTTAATAGTGCATTTTACTCGCCATTCCGCGCGCTTTAAGATGCCGCTTAGCCCAATACGCTATCTGAAATAGGAGCGACGTAAATTGAACAAATGTGATAGAATTTCGCTGAATTCTTATATTAACCAAAATATAAAATGATCTAATCGGGTCTCTGATTGCCCTATCATAGAAGTTTAATAGTGCATTTTACTCGCCATTCCACGCGCTTTATGTTGCCGCCTAGCCCAGCACGCTATCCGAAATAGGAGCTACGTAAGTTGAACAAATGTCACAGAATTACGCTGAATTCTTATATTAACCGTAATATAAAATGATCTAATCGGGTTTCTGTTTGCCTTATCCTAGAAGTTTAATAGTGCGTTTTACTCGCCATTTCTTGCGCTTTGAGATGACGCTTAGCACAAGTCGCTATCTGAAATAGGAGCGACGTAAATTGAACAAATGTGATAGGATTTCGCTGAATTCTTAAATTAACCATAATATAAAATGATCTAATCGGGTCTCTATGTGCCCAACCCTAGAAGCTTAATAGTGCATTTTACTCGCCCTTTCGTGCGCTGTGAGATGCCGCTTAGCCCAATACGCTATCTGAAATAGGAGCGACGTAAATTGAACAAATGTGATAGAATTTCGCTGAATTCTTAAATTAACCATAATATAAAATGATCTAATGGGGTCTCTGTTTGCCCTACCCTAGAAGTTTAATAGTGCATTTTACTCGCCATTCCACGCGGTTTAAGCTGCCGCCTAGCCCAGTACGCTATCTGAAATAGGAGCTACGTAACTTGAACAAATGTGACAGAATTACGCTGAATTCTTATATTAACCGTAATATAAAATGATCTAATCGGGTCTCTGTTTGCCTTATCCTAGAAGTTTAATAGTGGATTTTACTCGCCATTTCATGCGCTTTGAGATGCCGCTTAGCCCAATAAGCTATCTGAAATAGGAGCGATGTAACTTGAACAAATGTGATAGAATTTCGCTGAATTCTTAAATTAACCATAATATGAAATGACCTAATCGGGTCTCTGTTTGCCCTACCCTAGAAGTTTAATAGAGCATTTTACTCGTCATTTCATACGCTTTGAGATGCCGCCTAGCCCAGTACGCTATCTGAAATAGGAGCGACGTAAATTGAACAAATGTGATAGAATTTCCCTGAAATCTTATATTAACCGTAATATAAAATGATCTAATCGGGTCTCTGTTTGCATTACCCGAGAAGTTTAATAGTGCATTTTACTCGCCCTTCCACGCGCTTTAAGATGCCGCCTAGCGCAGTACGCTATCTGAAATAGGAGCGACGTTAGTTGAAGAAATGTGATAGAATTACGCTGAATTCTTATATTAACCGTAATATAAAATGATCTATTCGGGTCTCTGTTCGCCCTACCCTAGAAGTTTAATAGTGCATTTCACTCGTCATTCCATGTGCTTTGAGATGCCGCTTAGCCCAATACGCTATCTGAAATAGGAGCGACGTAAATTGAACAAATGTGATAGAATTTCGCTGAATTCTTATATTAACCAAAATATAAAATGATCTAATCGGGTCTCTGATTGCCGTATCATAGATGTTTAAGAGTGCATTTTACTCGCCATTCCACCCGCTTTGAGATGCCGCCTAGCCCAGTACGCTATTTGAAATAGGAGCGACGTAAGTTGAACAAATGTGATAGAATTTCCCTGAAATCTTATATTAAAGAAAATATAAAATGATCTAAACGGGACTCTGATTGCCCTATCATAGAAGTTTAGTAGTGCATTTTACTCGCCCTTCCACGCGCTTTAAGATACCGCGTAGCCCAGCACGCTATCTGAAATAGGAGCGACGTAAATTGAACAAATGTGATAGAATTTTGCTGAAGTCTTAAATTAACCGTAATATAAAATGATGTAATCGGGTCTCTGTTCGCCCTACCCAAGAAGTTTAATAGTACATTTCTCTCGTCATTTCATGCGCTTTGAGATGCCGCTTAGCCCAATAGCTATCTGAAATAGGAGCGACGTAAATTGAACAAATGTGATAGAATTTCGCTGAATTCTTATATTAACCAAAATATAAAATGATCTAATCGGGTCTCTGATTGCCCTATCATAGAAGTTTGATAGTGCATTTTACTCGCCATTCCACGCGCTTTAAGTTGCCGATTAGCCCAGCACGCTATCCGAAATAGGAGCTACGTAAGTTGAACAAATGTCACAGAATTACGCTGAATTCTTATATTAACCGTAATATAAAATGATCTAATCGGGTTTCTGTTTGCCTTATCCTAGAAGTTTAATAGTGCATTTTACTCGCCATTTCTTGCGCTTTGAGATGACGCTTAGCACAAGTCGCTATATGAAATAGGAGCGACGTAAATTGAACAAATGTGATAGAATTTCGCTGAATTCTTATATTAACCAAAATATAAAATGATCTAATCGGGTCTCTGATTGCCCTATCATAGAAGTTTGATAGTGCATTTTACTCGCCATTCCACGCGCTTTAAGTTGCCGCCTAGCCCAGCACGCTATCCGAAATAGGAGCTACGTAAGTTGAACAAATGTCACAGAATTACGCTGAATTCTTATATTAACCGTAATATAAAATGATCTAATCGGGTTTCTGTTTGCCTTATCCTAGAAGTTTAATAGTGCATTTTACTCGCCATTTCATGCGCTTTGAGATGCCGCTTAGCCCAATAAGCTATCTGAAATAGGAGCGACGTAAATTGAACAAATGTGATAGAATTTTTCTGAATTCTTAAATAAACCATAATATGAAATGATCTAATCGGGTCTCTGTTTGCCCTACCCAAGAAGTTTAACAGTGCATTTTAGTCACCATTTCATGCGCTTTGAGATGCCGCTTAACCCAAAACGCTATCTGAAATAGTAGCGACGTAAATTGAACAAACGTGATAGAATTTCGCTGAATTCTTTTATTAACCATAATGTTAAATGATCTAATCGGGTCTCTCTTCGCCCTAGCGTAGAAGCTTAATAGTGCATTTTACACGCCATTTCATGCGCTTTGAGATGCCGCTTAGCCCAATACGCTATCTGAAATAGGAGCGACGTAAATTGAACAAATGTGATAGAATTTCGCTGAATTCTTATATTAACCAAAATATAAAATGATCTAATCGGGTCTCTGATTGCCCTATCATAGAAGTTTAATAGTGCATTTTACTCGCCATTCCACGCGCTTTATGTTGCCGCCTAGCCCAGCACGCTATCCGAAATAGGAGCTACGTAAGTTGACCAAATGTCACAGAATTACGCTGAATTCTTATATTAACCGTAATATAAAATG
This sequence comes from Macropis europaea, assembly GCA_916610135.2. Taxonomy (NCBI): domain Eukaryota; kingdom Metazoa; phylum Arthropoda; class Insecta; order Hymenoptera; family Melittidae; genus Macropis; species Macropis europaea. Next base: position 52,549 of record CAKAJE020001689.1, on the reverse strand, counting down.
ATCTAATCGGGTTTCTGTTTGCCTTATCCTAGAAGTTTAATAGTGCGTTTTACTCGCCATTTCTTGCGCTTTGAGATGACGCTTAGCACAAGTCGCTATCTGAAATAGGAGCGACGTAAATTGAACAAATGTGATAGGATTTCGCTGAATTCTTAAATTAACCATAATATAAAATGATCTAATCGGGTCTCTATGTGCCCAACCCTAGAAGCTTAATAGTGCATTTTACTCGCCCTTTCGTGCGCTGTGAGATGCCGCTTAGCCCAATACGCTATCTGAAATAGGAGCGACGTAAATTGAACAAATGTGATAGAATTTCGCTGAATTCTTAAATTAACCATAATATAAAATGATCTAATGGGGTCTCTGTTTGCCCTACCCTAGAAGTTTAATAGTGCATTTTACTCGCCATTCCACGCGGTTTAAGCTGCCGCCTAGCCCAGTACGCTATCTGAAATAGGAGCTACGTAACTTGAACAAATGTGACAGAATTACGCTGAATTCTTATATTAACCGTAATATAAAATGATCTAATCGGGTCTCTGTTTGCCTTATCCTAGAAGTTTAATAGTGGATTTTACTCGCCATTTCATGCGCTTTGAGATGCCGCTTAGCCCAATAAGCTATCTGAAATAGGAGCGATGTAACTTGAACAAATGTGATAGAATTTCGCTGAATTCTTAAATTAACCATAATATGAAATGACCTAATCGGGTCTCTGTTTGCCCTACCCTAGAAGTTTAATAGAGCATTTTACTCGTCATTTCATACGCTTTGAGATGCCGCCTAGCCCAGTACGCTATCTGAAATAGGAGCGACGTAAATTGAACAAATGTGATAGAATTTCCCTGAAATCTTATATTAACCGTAATATAAAATGATCTAATCGGGTCTCTGTTTGCATTACCCGAGAAGTTTAATAGTGCATTTTACTCGCCCTTCCACGCGCTTTAAGATGCCGCCTAGCGCAGTACGCTATCTGAAATAGGAGCGACGTTAGTTGAAGAAATGTGATAGAATTACGCTGAATTCTTATATTAACCGTAATATAAAATGATCTATTCGGGTCTCTGTTCGCCCTACCCTAGAAGTTTAATAGTGCATTTCACTCGTCATTCCATGTGCTTTGAGATGCCGCTTAGCCCAATACGCTATCTGAAATAGGAGCGACGTAAATTGAACAAATGTGATAGAATTTCGCTGAATTCTTATATTAACCAAAATATAAAATGATCTAATCGGGTCTCTGATTGCCCTATCATAGATGTTTAAGAGTGCATTTTACTCGCCATTCCACCCGCTTTGAGATGCCGCCTAGCCCAGTACGCTATTTGAAATAGGAGCGACGTAAGTTGAACAAATGTGATAGAATTTCCCTGAAATCTTATATTAAAGAAAATATAAAATGATCTAAACGGGACTCTGATTGCCCTATCATAGAAGTTTAGTAGTGCATTTTACTCGCCCTTCCACGCGCTTTAAGATACCGCGTAGCCCAGCACGCTATCTGAAATAGGAGCGACGTAAATTGAACAAATGTGATAGAATTTTGCTGAAGTCTTAAATTAACCGTAATATAAAATGATGTAATCGGGTCTCTGTTCGCCCTACCCAAGAAGTTTAATAGTACATTTCTCTCGTCATTTCATGCGCTTTGAGATGCCGCTTAGCCCAATAGCTATCTGAAATAGGAGCGACGTAAATTGAACAAATGTGATAGAATTTCGCTGAATTCTTATATTAACCAAAATATAAAATGATCTAATCGGGTCTCTGATTGCCCTATCATAGAAGTTTGATAGTGCATTTTACTCGCCATTCCACGCGCTTTAAGTTGCCGATTAGCCCAGCACGCTATCCGAAATAGGAGCTACGTAAGTTGAACAAATGTCACAGAATTACGCTGAATTCTTATATTAACCGTAATATAAAATGATCTAATCGGGTCTCTGATTGCCCTATCATAGAAGTTTAATAGTGCATTTTACTCGCCATTTCTTGCGCTTTGAGATGACGCTTAGCACAAGTCGCTATATGAAATAGGAGCGACGTAAATTGAACAAATGTGATAGAATTTCGCTGAATTCTTATATTAACCAAAATATAAAATGATCTAATCGGGTCTCTGATTGCCCTATCATAGAAGTTTGATAGTGCATTTTACTCGCCATTCCACGCGCTTTAAGTTGCCGCCTAGCCCAGCACGCTATCCGAAATAGGAGCTACGTAAGTTGAACAAATGTCACAGAATTACGCTGAATTCTTATATTAACCGTAATATAAAATGATCTAATCGGGTTTCTGTTTGCCTTATCCTAGAAGTTTAATAGTGCATTTTACTCGCCATTTCATGCGCTTTGAGATGCCGCTTAGCCCAATAAGCTATCTGAAATAGGAGCGACGTAAATTGAACAAATGTGATAGAATTTTTCTGAATTCTTAAATAAACCATAATATGAAATGATCTAATCGGGTCTCTGTTTGCCCTACCCAAGAAGTTTAACAGTGCATTTTAGTCACCATTTCATGCGCTTTGAGATGCCGCTTAGCCCAATACGCTATCTGAAATAGTAGCGACGTAAATTGAACAAACGTGATAGAATTTCGCTGAATTCTTTTATTAACCATAATGTTAAATGATCTAATCGGGTCTCTCTTCGCCCTAGCGTAGAAGCTTAATAGTGCATTTTACACGCCATTTCATGCGCTTTGAGATGCCGCTTAGCCCAATACGCTATCTGAAATAGGAGCGACGTAAATTGAACAAATGTGATAGAATTTCGCTGAATTCTTATATTAACCAAAATATAAAATGATCTAATCGGGTCTCTGATTGCCCTATCATAGAAGTTTAATAGTGCATTTTACTCGCCATTCCACGCGCTTTATGTTGCCGCCTAGCCCAGCACGCTATCCGAAATAGGAGCTACGTAAGTTGACCAAATGTCACAGAATTACGCTGAATTCTTATATTAACCGTAATATAAAATGATCTAATCGGGTTTCTGTTTGCCTTATCCTAGAAGTTTAATAGTGCGTTTTACTCGCCATTTCTTGCGCTTTGAGATGACGCTTAGCACAAGTCGCTATCTGAAATAGGAGCGACGTAAATTGAACAAATGTGATAGGATTTCGCTGAATTCTTAAATTAACCATAATATAAAATGATCTAATCGGGTCTCTATGTGCCCAACCCTAGAAGCTTAATAGTGCATTTTACTCGCCCTTTCGTGCGCTGTGAGATGCCGCTTAGCCCAATTCGCTATCTGAAATAGGAGCGACGTAAATTAAACAAATGTGATAGAATTTCGCTGAATTCTTAAATTAACCATAATATAAAATGATCTAATGGGGTCTCTGTTTGCCCTATCATAGAAGCTTAATAGTGCATTTTACTCGCCATTCCACGCGGTTTAAGCTGCCGCCTAGCCCAGTACGCTATCTGAAATAGGAGCTACGTAAGTTGAACAAATGTCACAGAATTACGCTGAATTCTTATATTAACCGTAATATAAAATGATCTAATCGGGTCTCTGTTTGCCTTATCCTAGAAGTTTAATAGTGCATTTTACTCGTCAATTCATGCGCTTTGCGATGCCGCTTAGCCCAATAAGCTATCTGAAATAGGAGCGACGTAAATTGAACAAATGTGATAGAATTTCGCTGAATTGATAAATTAACCATAATATAAAATGATCTAATCGAGTCTCTGTTTGCCCTACCCTAGAAGTTTAATAGTGCATTTTACTCGCCATTCCGCGCGCTTTAAGATGCCGCTTAGCCCAATACGCTATCTGAAATAGGAGCGACGTAAATTGAACAAATGTGATAGAATTTCGCTGAATTCTTATATTAACCAAAATATAAAATGATCTAATCGGGTCTCTGATTGCCCTATCATAGAAGTTTAATAGTGCATTTTACTCGCCATTCCTCGCGCTTTATGTTGCCGCCTAGCCCAGCACGCTATCCGAAATAGGAGCTACGTAAGTTGAACAAATGTCACAGAATTACGCTGAATTCTTATATTAACCGTAATATAAAATGATCTAATCGGGTTTCTGTTTGCCTTATCCTAGAAGTTTAATAGTGCGTTTTACTCGCCATTTCTTGCGCTTTGAGATGACGCTTAGCACAAGTCGCTATCTGAAATAGGAGCGACGTAAATTGAACAAATGTGATAGAATTTCGCTGACTTCTTATATTAACCGTAATATAAAATGATCTAATCGGGTCTCTGTTTGCCTTACCCTAGAAGTTTAATAGTGCATATTACTCGCCATTTCATGCGCTTTGAGATGCCGCTTAGCCCAATATGATATCTGATATAGGAGCGACGTAAATTGAACAAATGCGATAGAATTACGCTGAATTCTTATATTAACCAAAATATAAAATGATCTAATCGGGTCTCTGATTGCCCTATCATAGAAGATTAATAGTGCATTTTACTCGCCATTCCACGCGCTTTAAGATGCCGCCTAGCCCAGTATGCTATCTGAAATAGGAACGACGTAAATTGAACAAATGTAATAGAATTTTGCTGAATTCTTAAATTAACCATAATATAAAATCATCTGATCGGGTCTCTGATTGCCTTACCCTAGAAGTTTAATAGTGCATTTTACTCGCCAATCCACGCGATTTAAGATTCCGCCTAGCCCAGTACGCTATCTGAAATAGGAACGACGTAAATTGAACAAATGTGATAGAATTTCGCTGAATTCTTATATTAACCAAAATATAAAATGATCTAATCGGGTCTCTGATTGCCCTATCATAGAAGTTTAATAGTGCATTTTACTCGCCATTCCACGCGCTTTATGTTGCCGCCTAGCCCAGCACGCTATCCGAAATAGGAGCTACGTAAGTTGAACAAATGTCACAGAATTACGCTGAATTCTTATATTAACCGTAATATAAAATGATCTAATCGGGTTTCTGTTTGCCTTATCCTAGAAGTTTAATAGTGCATTTTACTCGCCATTTCTTGCGCTTTGAGATGACGCTTAGCACAAGTCGCTATCTGAAATAGGAGCGACGTAAATTGAACAAATGTGATAGAATTTCGCTGAATTCTTATATTAACCGTAATATAAAATGATTTAATCGGGTCTCTGTTTGCCTTACCCTAGAAGTTTAATAGTGCATATTACTCGCCATTTCATGCGCTTTGAGATGCCGCTTAGCCCAATATGCTATCTGATATAGGAGCGACGTAAATTGAACAAATGCGATAGAATTACGCTGAATTCTTATATTAACCAAAATATAAAATGATCTAATCGGGTCTCTGATTGCCCTATCATAGAAGATTAATAGTGCATTTTACTCGCCATTCCACGCGCTTTAAGATGCCGCCTAGCCCAGTATGCTATCTGAAATAGGAACGACGTAAATTGAACAAATGTAATAGAATTTTGCTGAATTCTTAAATTAACCATAATATAAAATCATCTGATCGGGTCTCTGATTGCCTTACCCTAGAAGTTTAATAGTGCATTTTACTCGCCAATCCACGCGATTTAAGATGCCGCCTAGCCCAGTACGCTATCTGAAATAGGAACGACGTAAATTGAACAAATGTGATAGAATTTTGCTGAATTCTTAAATTAACCATGATATAAAATGATCTAATCGGGTCTCTGTTTGCCATACCCTAGAAGTTTAATAGTGGATTTTGCTCGCCATTTCATGCGCTTTGAGATGCCGCTTAGCCCAATACGCTATCTGAAATAGGAGCGACGTAAATTGAACAAATGTGATAGAATTTCCCTGAATTCTTATATTAACCTTAATGTAAAATGATCTAATCGGGTCTCTGTTCGCCCTACCCTAGAAGTTGAATAGTGCATTTCACTCGCCATTTCATGCGCTTTGAGATGCCGCATAGCCCAGTACGCTATCTGAAATAGGAACGACGTAAATTGAACAAATGTGATAGAATTTCGTTGAATTCTTAAATTAACCATAATATACAATGATCTAATCGGGTCTCTGTTCGCCCTAGCCTAGACGTTTATTGGGCATTCTATTCACCATTTCATGCGCTTTGAGATGCCGCTTAGCCCAATACGCTATCTGGAATTGGAGCGACGTAAATTGAACAAACGTGATAGGATTTCGCTGAATTCTTATATTAACCAAAATATAAAATGATCTAATCGGGTCTCTGATTGCCCTATCATAGAAGGCTAATAGTGCATTTTACTCGCTATTCCACGCGCTTTAAGATGCCGGCTAGCCCAGTAGGCTATCTGAAATAGGAGTGACGTAAATTGAACAAATGTAATAGAATATCGGTGAATTCTTATATTAACCTTAATGTAAAATGATCTAATCGGGTCTCTGTTCGCCTTACCATAGAAGTCTAATGGTGCATTTGACTCGCCATTTCATGCGCTTTGAGATGCCGCTTAGCCCAATACGCTATCTGAAATAGGAGCGACGTAAGTTGAACAAATGTGATAGAATTTCGCTGAATTCTTTTATTAACCATAATGTAAAATGATCTGATCGGGTCTCTGTTCGCCCTAGCCTAGAAGTTCAATAGTGAATTTTAATCGCCACTTCATGCGCTTTGAGATGCCGCTTAGCCGAATACGCTATCTGAAATAGGAGCGACGTAAATTGAACAAATGTGATACAATTTCCCTGAAATCTTATATTAAACAAAATATAAATTATCTAATCGGGTCTCTGATTGCCCTACCCTAGAAGTTTAGTAGTGCACTTTACTCGCCATTTCATGCGCTTTGAGGTGCCGCTTAGCCCAATACGCTATCTGAAATATGAGCGACGTAAATTGAACAAATGTGATAGAATTTCGCTGAATTCTTATATTAACCTTAATGTAAAATGATCTAATCGGGTCTCTGATTGCCCTACCCTAGAAGTTTAATAGTGCATTTTACTCCCCATTTCATGCACTTTGAGATGCCGCTTAGCCCAATACGCTATCTGAAATAGGAGCGACGTAAATTAAACAAATGTGATAGAATTTCGCTGAATTCTTATATTAACCAAAATATAAAATGATCTAAGCGGGTCTCTGATTGCCCTATCATAGAAGCTTAATAGTGCATTTTACTCGCCATTCCACGCGCTTTAAGTTGCCGCCTAGCCCAGTACGCTATCTGAAATAGGAGCTACGTAAGTTGAACAAATGTCACAGAATTACGCTGAATTCTTATATTAACCGTAATATAAAATGATCTAATCGGGTCTCTGTTTGCCTTATCCTAGAAGTTTAATAGTGCATTTTACTCGTCAATTCATGCGCTTTGCGATGCCGCTTAGCCCAATAAGCTATCTGAAATAGGAGCGACGTAAATTGAACAAATGTGATAGAATTTCGCTGAATTGATAAATTAACCATAATATAAAATGATCTAATCGAGTCTCTGTTTGCCCTACCCTAGAAGTTTAATAGTGCATTTTACTCGCCATTCCGCGCGCTTTAAGATGCCGCTTAGCCCAATACGCTATCTGAAATAGGAGCGACGTAAATTGAACAAATGTGATAGAATTTCGCTGAATTCTTATATTAACCAAAATATAAAATGATCTAATCGGGTCTCTGATTGCCCTATCATAGAAGTTTAATAGTGCATTTTACTCGCCAGTTCATGCGCCTTCAGATGCCGCTTAGCCCAACAAGCTATCTGAAATAGGAGCGACGTAAATTGAACAAATGTGATAGAATTTCCCTGAAATCTTATATTAAACAAAATATAAAATGACATAATCGGGTCTCTGTTCGCCCTAGCCTAGAAGTTTAATAGTGCATTTTGTTCGCCATTTCATGCGCTTTGAGATGCCGCTAAGCCCAATAAGCTGTCTGAAATAGGAGCGACGTAAATTGAACAAATGTGATAGAATCTCGCTGAATACTTATATTACCCTTAATGTAAAATGATCTAATCGGGTCTCTGTTCGCCCTACCCCAGAAGTTTAATAGTGCATTTCACTCGCCATTTCATGCGCTTTGAGATGACGCTTAACCCAATACGCTATCTGAAATAGGAGCGACGTAAGTTGAACAAATGTGACAGAATTACGCTGCATTCTTATATTCACCTTAATGTAAAATGATCTCTTCGGGTCTCTGTTCGCCCTACCCTAGAAGTATAATAGTGCATTTCACTCGTCATTTCATGCGCTTTGAGATGCCGCGTAGCCCAATACGCTATCCGAAATTAGAGCGACGTAAATTGAACAAATGTGATAGAATTTCGCTGAATTCTTATATTAACCAAAGTATAAAATGATCTAGTCTGGTCTCTGATTGCCCTATCATAGAAGTTTAATAGTGCATATCACTCGTCATTTCATGCGCTTTGAGATGCCGCTAAGCACAATAAGCTATCTGGAATAGCAGCGACGTAAATTGAACAAATGTGAAAGAATTACGCCGCATTCTTATATTAACCGTAATATAAAATGATCTAATCGGGTCTCTGTTTGCCTTATCCTAGACGTTTAATAGTGCATTTTACTCGCCATTTCACGCGCTTTAAGATGCCGCCTAGCCCAGTACGCTACCTGAAATAGGAGCGACATAAGTTGAACAAATGTGATAGAATTACGCTGAATTCTTATATTAACCATAATATAAAATGATCTAATCGGGTCTCTGTTTGCCCTACCCTAATAGTTTAATTGTGGATTTTACTCGCCATTTCATGCGCTTTGAGATGCCGCTTATCCCAATACGCTATCTGAAATAGGAGCGACGTAAGTTGAACAAATGTGATAGAATTTCGCTGACATCTTAAATTAACCATAATATAAAATGATCTAATCGGGTCTCTGTTTGCCCTACCCTTGAAGTTTAATAGTGCATTTCACTCGACATTTCATGCTCTTTGAGATGCCGCTAAGCACAATAAGCTATCTGGAATAGCAGCGACGTAAATTGATCAAATGTGAAAGAATTACGCCGCATTCTTATATTAACCGTAATATAAAATGATGTAATCGGGTCTCTGTTTGCGTTATCCTAGAAGTTTAATAGTGCATTTTACTCGCCATTCCACGCGCTTTAAGATGCCGCCTAGCCCAGTACGCTACCTGAAGTAGGAGCGGCGTAAGTTGAACAAATGTGATAGAATTACGCTGAATTCTTATATTAACCGTAATATAAAATGATCTAATCGGGACTCTGTTTGCCTTATCCTAGAAGTTTGATAGTGCATTTTACTGGCCATTTCATGCGCTTTGAGATGCAGCTTAGCCCAATACGCTATCTGAAATAGGAGCGACGTAAATTGAACAAATGTGATAGAATTTTGCTGAATTCTTAAATTAACCACAATATAAAATGATCTAATCGGGTCTCTGTTTGCCCTACCGTAGTAGTTTAATTGTGCATTTTACTCGCCATTTCATGCGCTTTTCGATGCCGCTTATCCCAATACGCTATCTGAAATAGGAGCGACGTACGTTGAACAAATGTGATAGAATTTCGCTGAATTCTTTTAAGAACCAGAATGTAAAATGATCTAATCGGGTCTCTGTTCGCCGAAGCCTAGAAGTTTAATAGCGCATTTTATTCGCCATTTCATGCGCCTTGAGATGCCGCTTAGCCCAATACGCTATCTGAAATAGGAGCGACGTAAATTGAACAAATGTGATAGAATTTCCCTGAAATCTTATATTAAACAAAATATAAAATGATCTAATCGGGTCTCTGATTGCCCTATCATAGAAGTTTAGCAGTGCATTTTACTCGCCATTCCACGCGCTTTAAAATGCCGCCTAGCCCAGTACGCTATCTGAAATAGGAGCGACGTAAATTGAACAAATGTGATAGAATTTCGCTGAATTCTTAAATTAACTATAATATAAAATGATCTAATCGGGTCACTGATTGCCCTACCCTAGAAGTTTAATAGTGCATTTTGCTCGCCATTTCATGCGCTTTGAGATGTCGCTTAGCCCAACACGCTATCCGAAATAGGAGCGACGTACATTGAACAAATGTGATAGAATTTTGCTGAATTCTTAAATTAACCATAATATAAAATGATCTAATCGGGTCTCTGTTTGCCCTACCCTAGAAGTTTAATAGTGCATTTTACTCGCCATTTCATGCGCTTTGAGATGCCGCATAGCCCAATACGCTATCTGACATAGGAGCGACGTAAATTGAACAAATGTGATAGAATTTCCGTGAAATCTTATATTAAACAAAATATAAAATGATCTAGTCTGGTCTCTGATTGCCCTATCATAGAAGTTTAATAGTGGATTTTACTCGCCATTCCACGCGCTTTAAGATGCCGCCTAGCCCAGTATGCTATCTGAAATAGGAGCGACGTAACTTGAACAAATGTGATAGAATCACGCTGCATTCTTATATTAACCGTAATATAAAATGACCTAATCGGGTCTCTGTTTGCCCTACCCTAGAAGTTTAATAGTGCATTTCACGCGTCATTTCATGCGCTTTGACATGCCGCTTAGCCTAATACGCTATCTGAAATTGGAGCGATATAAGTTGAACAAATGTGATAGAATTTCGCTGAATTCTTTTATTAACCATAATGTAAAAAGATCTAATCGGATCTCTGTTCGCCCGAGCCTAGAACTTTAATAGTGCATTTTATTCGCCATTTCAAACGCTTTGAGATGCCGCTTTGCCCAATACGCTATCTGGAATAGGAGCGACGTAAATTGAACAAATGTGATAGAATTTCCGTGAAATCTTATATTAAACAAAATATAAAATGATCTAGTCTGGTCTCTGATTGCCCTATCATAGAAGTTTAATAGTGGATTTTACTCGCCATTCCACGCGCTTTAAGATGCCGCCTAGCCCAGTATGCTATCTGAAATAGGAGCGACGTAACTTGAACAAATGTGATAGAATCACGCTGCATTCTTATATTAACCGTAATATAAAATGACCTAATCGGGTCTCTGTTTGCCCTACCCTAGAAGTTTAATAGTGCATTTCACGCGTCATTTCATGCGCTTTGAGATGCCGCTTAGCCTAATACGCTATCTGAAATTGGAGCGATATAAGTTGAACAAATGTGATAGAATTTCGCTGAATTCTTTTATTAACCATAATGTAAAAAGATCTAATCGGATCTCTGTTCGCCCGAGCCTAGAACTTTAATAGTGCATTTTATTCGCCATTTCAAACGCTTTGAGATGCCGCTTTGCCCAATACGCTATCTGAAATAGGAGCGACGTAAATTGAACAAATGTGATAGAATTTTGCTGAATTCTTAAATTAACCATAGTACAAAATGATCTAATCGGGTCTCTGTTTGCTCTACCCTAGAAGTTTAATAGTGCATTTTGCTCGCCATTTCATGCGCTTTGAGATGCCGCTTAGCTCAGTACGCTATTTGAAATAGGAGCGACGTAAGTTGAACAAATGTGATAGAATTTCGCTGAATTCTTAAATTAACCATAACATAAAATGATCTAATCGGGTCTCTGTTTGCCGTACCCTAGAAGTTTAATAGTGCATTTTGCTCGCCATTTCATGCGCTTTGAGATGCCGCTGAGCCCAATACGCTATTTGAAATAGGAGCGACGTAAATTGAACAAATGTGATAGAATTTCACTGAATTCTTATATTAACCAAAGTATATAATGATCTAATCTGGTCTCTGATTGCCCTATCATAGAAGGTTAATAGTGCATTTTACTCGCCATCCCACGCGCTTTAAGATGCCGCCTAGCTCAGTACGTTGTCTGAAATAGAAGCGACGTAACTTGAACAAGTGTGATAGAATCTCGCTGAATACTTATATTAACCTTAATGTAAAATGATCTAATCGGGTCTCTGTTCGCCCTAGCCTAGAAGTTTAATAGCGCATTTTATTCGCCATTTCATGCGCCTTGAGATGCCGCTTAGCTCAGTACGCTATTTGAAGTAGGAGCGACGTAAATTGAACAAATGTGAAAGAATTACGCCGCATTCTTATATTAACCGTAATATAAAATGATCTAATCGGGTCTCTGTTTGCCTTATCCTAGACGTTTAATAGTGCATTTTACTCGCCATTTCACGCGCTTTAAGATGCCGCCTAGCCCAGTACGCTACCTGAAATAGGAGCGACATAAGTTGAACAAATGTGATAGAATTACGCTGAATTCTTATATTAACCATAATATAAAATGATCTAATCGGGTCTCTGTTTGCCCTACCCTAATAGTTTAATTGTGCATTTTACTCGCCATTTCATGCGCTTTGAGATGCCGCTTATCCCAATACGCTATCTGAAATAGGAGCGACGTAAGTTGAACAAATGTGATAGAATTTCGCTGACATCTTAAATTAACCATAATATAAAATGATCTAATCGGGTCTCTGTTTGCCCTACCCTAGAAGTTTAATAGTGCATTTCACTCGACATTTCATGCTCTTTGAGATGCCGCTAAGCACAATAAGCTATCTGGAATAGCAGCGACGTAAATTGAACAAATGTGAAAGAATTACGCCGCATTCTTATATTAACCGTAATATAAAATGATCTAATCGGGTCTCTGTTTGCGTTATCCTAGAAGTTTAATAGTGCATTTTACTCGCCATTCCACGCGCTTTAAGATGCCGCCTAGCCCAGTACGCTACCTGAAGTAGGAGCGGCGTAAGTTGAACAAATGTGATAGAATTACGCTGAATTCTTATATTAACCGTAATATAAAATGATCTAATCGGGACTCTGTTTGCCTTATCCTAGAAGTTTGATAGTGCATTTTACTGGCCATTTCATGCGCTTTGAGATGCCGCTTAGTGCAATACGCTATCTGAAATATGAGCGACGTAAATTGAACAAATGTGATAGAATTTCGCTGAATTCTTATATGAACCAAAATATAAAATGAACTCATCGGGTCTCTGTTTGCCCTACCCTAGAAGATTAATAGTGCATTTCACTCGTCATTTCATGCGCTTTGAGATGCCGCTAAGCACAATAAGCTATCTGAAATACGAGCGACGTAAATAGAACAATTGTGATAGAATTTCGCTGAATTCTTATATTAACCAAAATATAAAATGATCTAATCGGGTCTCTGATTGCCCTATCATAGAAGATTAATAGTGCATTTTACTCGCCACTCCACGCGCTTTAGGGTGCCGCTTAGCCCAGTACGCTATCCGAAATAGGAGCGACGTACATTGAACAAATGTGATGGAATTTTGCTGAATTCTTAAATTAACCATAATATAAAATGATCTAATCGGGTCTCTGATTGCCCTATCATAGAAGTTTAATAGTGCATTTTACTCGCCATTCCACGCGCTTTAAGATGCCGCTTAGCCCAGTACGCTATCTGAAATAGGAACGACGTAAGTTGAACAAATGTGATAGAATTACGCTGAATTCTTATATTAACCGTAATATAAAATGATCTAATCGGGTCTCTGTTTGCCTCACCCTAGAAGTATAATAGTGCATTTCACTCGTCATTTCATGCGCTTTGAGAAGCCGCTAAGCCCAATAAGCTATCTGTAATAGAAGCGACGTAAATTGAACAAATGTGATAGAATTTCGCTGAATTCTTAAATTAACCATAATGTAAAATGATCTAATCGGGTCCCTGTTTGCCCTACCCTAGAAGTTTAATAGTGCATTTCACTCGTCATTTCATGCGCTTTGAGATGCCGCTTAGCCCAATACGCTGTCTGAAATAGGAGCGACGTAAATTGAACAAATGTGATAGAATTTCGCTGAATTCTTATATTAACCAAAGTATATAATGATCTAATCTGGTCTCTGATTGCCCTATCATAGAAGGTTAATAGTGCATTTTACTCGCCATTCCACGCGCTTTAAGATGCCGCCTAGCTCAGTACGCTGTCTGAAATAGAAGCGACGTAACTTGAACAAGTGTGATAGAACCTCGCTGAATACTTATATTAACCTTAATGTAAAATGATCTAATCGGGTCTCTGTTCGCCCTAGCCTAGAAGTTTAATAGCGCATTTTATTCGCCATTTCATGCGCCTTGAGATGCCGCTTAGCTCAGTACGCTATTTGAAGTAGGAGCGACGTAAGTTGAACAAATGTGATAGAATTTCGCTGAATTCTTAAATTAACCATAACATAAAATGATCTAATCGGGTCTCTGTTTGCCCTACCCTAGAAGTTTAATAGTGCATTTTGCTCGCCATTTCATGCGCTTTGAGATGCGCTGAGCCCAATACGCTATTTGAAATAGGAGCGACGTAAATTGAACAAATGTGATAGAATTTCACTGAATTCTTATATTAACCAAAATATAAAATGATCTAATCGGGTCTCTGATTGCCCTATCATAGAATTTTAATTGTGCATTCTACTCGCCATTCCACCCGCTTTAAGATGCCGCCTAGCCCAGTACGCTATCTGAAATAGGAGCGACGGAAATTGAACAAATGTGATAGAGTTTTGCTGAATTCTTAAATAAACCATAATATAAAATGATCTAATCGGGTCTCTGATTGGCCTATCATAGAAGTTTAATAGTGCATTTTACTCGCCATTCCACGCGCTTTAAGATGCCGCTTAGCCCAGTACGCTATCTGAAATAGGAACGACGTAAGTTGAACAAATGTGATAGAATTACGCTGAATTCTTATATAACCGTAATATAAAATGATCTAATCGGGTCTCTGTTTGCCTCACCCTAGAAGTATAATAGTGCATTTCACTCGTCATTTCATGCGCTTTGAGATGCCGCTAAGCCCAATAAGCTATCTGTAATAGAAGCGACGCAAATTGAACAAATGTGATAGAATTTCGCTGAATTCTTAAATTAACCATAATATAAAATGATCTAATCGGGTCCCTGTTTGCCCTACCCTAGAAGTTTAATAGTGCATTTCACTCGTCATTTCATGCGCTTTGAGATGCCGCTTAGCCCAATACGCTATCTGAAATAGGAGCGACGTAAATTGAACAAATGTGATAGAATTTCGCTGAATTCTTAAATTACCCATAATATAAAATGATCTAATCGGGTCTCTGATTGCCCTATCATAGAAGTTTAATAGTGCATTTTACTCGCCATTCCACGAGCTTTAAGATGCCGCCTAGCACAGTACGCTATCTGAAATAGGAGCGACGTAAGTTGAACAAATGTGATAGAATTTCGCTGAATTCTTATATTAACCAAAGTATAAAATGATCTAGTCTGGTCTCTGATTGCCCTATCATAGAAGGTTAATAGTGCATTTTACTCGCCATTCCACACGCTTTAAGATGCCGCCTAGCCCAGTACGCTGTCTGAAATTGGAGCGACGTAAATTGAACAAATGTGATAGAATCTCGCTGAAGACTTATATTAACCTTAATGTAAAATGATCTAATCGGGTCTCTGTTCGCCCTACCCTAGAAGTTTAATACTGCATTTTACTCGCCATTTCGTGCGCTTTGAGATGCCGCTTATCCCAATACGCTATCTGAAATAGGAGCGACGTAAATTGAACAAATGTGATAGAATTTCGCTGAATTCTTAAATTAACCATAATATCAAATGATCTAATCGGGTCTCTGTTTGCCCTACCCTAGAAGTTTAATAGTGCATATCACTCGTCATTTCATGCGCTTTGAGATGCCGCTAAGCACAATAAGCTATCTGGAATAGCAGCGACGTAAATTGAACAAATGTGAAAGAATTACGCCGCATTCTTATATTAACCGTAATATAAAATGATCTAATCGGGTCTCTGTTTGCCTTATCCTAGACGTTTAATAGTGCATTTTACTCGCCATTTCACGCGCTTTAAGATGCCGCCTAGCCCAGTACGCTACCTGAAATAGGAGCGACGTAAATTGAACAAATGTGATAGAATTTCGCTGAATTCTTAAATTAACCATAATATAAAATAACCTAATCGGGGCTCTGTTTGCCCTACCCTAGAAGTTTAATAGTGCATTTCACTCGTCATTTCATGCGCTTTGAGATGCCGCTAAGCCCAATAAGCTATCTGTAATAGAAGCGACGTAAATTGAACAAATGTGATAGAATTTCGTTGAATTCTTATATTAACCAAAATATAAAATGATCTAATCGGGTCTCTGATTGCCCTATCATAGAAGTTTAATAGTGCATTTTACTCGCCAGTTCATGCGCCTTCAGATGCCGCTTAGCCCAACAAGCTATCTGAAATAGGAGCGACGTAAATTGAACAAATGTGATAGAATTTCCCTGAAATCTTATATTAAACAAAATATAAAATGGCATAATCGGGTCTCTGTTCGCCCTAGCCTAGAAGTTTAATAGTGCATTTTGTTCGCCATTTCATGCGCTTTGAGATGCCGCTAAGCCCAATAAGCTGTCTGAAATAGGAGCGACGTAAATTGAACAAATGTGATAGAATCTCGCTGAATACTTATATTACCCTTAATGTAAAATGATCTAATCGGGTCTCTGTTCGCCCTACCCCAGAAGTTTAATAGTGCATTTCACTCGTCATTTCATGCGCTTTGAGATGCCGCGTAGCCCAATACGCTATCCGAAATAAGAGCGACGTAAATTGAACAAATGTGATAGAATTTCGCTGAATTCTTATATTAACCAAAGTATAAAATGATCTAGTCTGGTCTCTGATTGCCCTATCATAGAAGTTTAATAGTGCATATCACTCGTCATTTCATGCGCTTTGAGATGCCGCTAAGCACAATAAGCTATCTGGAATAGCAGCGACGTAAATTGAACAAATGTGAAAGAATTACGCCGCATTCTTATATTAACCGTAATATAAAATGATCTAATCGGGTCTCTGTTTGCCTTATCCAAGACGTTTAATAGTGCATTTTACTCGCCATTTCACGCGCTTTAAGATGCCGCCTAGCCCAGTACGCTACCTGAAATAGGAGCGACATGAGTTGAACAAATGTGATAGGATTACGCTGAATTCTTATATTAACCATAATATAAAATGATCTAATCGGGTCTCTGTTTGCCCTACCCTAATAGTTTAATTGTGCATTTTACTCGCCATTTCATGCGCTTTGAGATGCCGCTTATCCCAATACGCTATCTGAAATAGGAGCGACGTAAGTTGAACAAATGTGATAGAATT
The DNA here is from genome assembly GCA_916610135.2 of Macropis europaea. Lineage (NCBI taxonomy): Eukaryota > Metazoa > Arthropoda > Insecta > Hymenoptera > Melittidae > Macropis > Macropis europaea. The sequence continues at coordinate 35,517 of CAKAJE020001689.1, read as the reverse complement.
TCGCTGACATCTTAAATTAACCATAATATAAAATGATCTAATCGGGTCTCTGTTTGCCCTACCCTAGAAGTTTAATAGTGCATTTCACTCGACATTTCATGCTCTTTGAGATGCCGCTAAGCACAATAAGCTATCTGGAATAGCAGCGACGTAAATTGAACAAATGTGAAAAAATTACGCCGCATTCTTATATTAACCGTAATATAAAATGATCTAATCGGGTCTCTGTTTGCGTTATCCTAGAAGTTTAATAGTGCATTTTACTCGCCATTCCACGCGCTTTAAGATGCCGCCTAGCTCAGTACGCTACCTGAAGTAGGAGCGGCGTAAGTTGAACAAATGTGATAGAATTACGCTGAATTCTTATATTAACCGTAATATAAAATGATCTAATCGGGTCTCTGTTTGCCTTATCCTAGAAGTTTGATAGTGCATTTTACTGGCCATTTCATGCGCTTTGAGATGCAGCTTAGCCCAATACGCTATCTGAAATAGGAGCGACGTAAATTGAACAAATGTGATAGAATTTTGCTGAATTCTTAAATTAACCACAATATAAAATGATCTAATCGGGTCTCTGTTTGCCCTACCCTAGTAGTTTAATTGTGCATTTTACTCGCCATTTCATGCGCTTTTCGATGCCGCTTATCCCAATACGCTATCTGAAATAGGAGCGACGTACGTTGAACAAATGTGATAGAATTTCGCTGAATTCTTTTAAGAACCAGAATGTAAAATGATCTAATCGGGTCTCTGTTCGCCGAAGCCTAGAAGTTTAATAGCGCATTTTATTCGCCATTTCATGCGCCTTGAGATGCCGCTTAGCCCAATACGCTATCTCAAATAGGAGCGACGTAAATTGAACAAATGTGATAGAATTTCCCTGAAATTTTATATTAAACAAAATATAAAATGATCTAATCGGGTCTCTGATTGCCCTATCATAGAAGTTTAGCAGTGCATTTTACTCGCCATTCCACGCGCTTTAAGATGCCGCCTAGCCCAGTACGCTATCTGAAATAGGAGCGACGTAAATTGAACAAATGTGATAGAATTTCGCTGAATTCTTAAATTAACTATAATATAAAATGATCTAATCGGGTCACTGATTGCCCTACCCTAGAAGTTTAATAGTGCATTTTGCTCGCCATTTCATGCGCTTTGAGATGCCGCTTAGCCCAATACGCTATCTGAAATATGAGCGACGTAAATTGAACAAATGTGATAGAATTTCGCTGAATTCTTAAATTAACTAAATATAAAATGATCTAATCGGGTCTCTGTTTGCCTTATCCTAGAAGTTTAGCATTGCATTTTACTCGCCATCTCATGCGCTTTGAGATGCCGCTTAGCCCAATACGCTATCTGAAATAGGAGCGACGTAAATTGAACAAATGTGATAGAATTTCGCTGAATTCTTAAATTAAATACAATATAAAATGATTTAATCGGGTCTCTGTTGGCCCTACCCTAGAAGTTTAATAGTGCATTTTACTCGCCATTTCATGCGCTTTGAGATGCCGCTTAGTGCAATACGCTATCTGAAATATGAGCGACGTAAATTGAACAAATGTGATAGAATTTCGCTGAATTCTTATATGAACCAAAATATAAAATGAACTCATCGGGTCTCTGTTTGCCCTCCCCTAGAAGATTAATAGTGCATTTCACTCGGCATTTCATGCGCTTTGAGATGCCGCTAAGCACAATAAGCTATCTGAAATACGAGCGACGTAAATAGAACAATTGTGATAGAATTTCGCTGAATTCTTATATTAACCAAAATATAAAATGATCTAATCGGGTCTCTGATTGCCCTATCATAGAAGATTAATAGTGCATTTTACTCGCCACTCCACGCGCTTTAGGGTGCCGCTTAGCCCAGTACGCTATCCGAAATAGGAGCGACGTACATTGAACAAATGTGATAGAATTTTGCTGAATTCTTAAATTAACCATAATATAAAATGATCTAATCGGGTCTCTGTTTGCCCTACCCTAGAAGTTTAATAGTGCATTTTACTCGCCATTTCATGCGCTTTGAGATGCCGCATAGCCCAATACGCTATCTGACATAGGAGCGACGTAAATTGAACAAATGTGATAGAATTTCCGTGAAATCTTATATTAAACAAAATATAAAATGATCTAGTCTGGTCTCTGATTGCCCTATCATAGAAGTTTAATAGTGGATTTTACTCGCCATTCCACGCGCTTTAAGATGCCGCATAGCCCAGTATGCTATCTGAAATAGGAGCGACGTAACTTGAACGAATGTGATAGAATCACGCTGCATTCTTATATTAACCGTAATATAAAATGACCTAATCGGGTCTCTGTTTGCCCTACCCTAGAAGTTTAATAGTGCATTCACGCGTCATTTCATGCGCTTTGAGATGCCGCTTAGCCTAATACGCTATCTGAAATTGGAGCGATATAAGTTGAACAAATGTGATAGAATTTCGCTGAATTCTTTTATTAACCATAATGTAAAAAGATCTAATCGGATCTCTGTTCGCCCGAGCCTAGAACTTTAATAGTGCATTTTATTCGCCATTTCAAACGCTCTGAGATGCCGCTTTGCCCAATACGCTATCTGAAATAGGAGCGACGTAAATTGAACAAATGTGATAGAATTTTGCTGAATTCTTAAATTAACCATAGTACAAAATGATCTAATCGGGTCTCTGTTTGCTCTACCCTAGAAGTTTAATAGTGCATTTTGCTCGCCATTTCATGCGCTTTGAGATGCCGCTTAGCTCAGTACGCTATTTGAAATAGGAGCGACGTAAGTTGAACAAATGTGATAGAATTTCGCTGAATTCTTAAATTAACCATAATGTAAAATGATCTAATCGGGTCTCTGTTTGCCTCACCCTAGAAGTATAATAGTGCACTTCACTCGTCATTTCATGCGCTTTGAGATGCCGCTAAGCCCAATAAGCTATCTGTAATAGAAGCGACGTAAATTGAACAAATGTGATAGAATTTCGCTGAATTCTTAAATTAACCATAATGTAAAATGATCTAATCGGGTCCCTGTTTGCCCTACCCTGGAAGTTTAATAGTGCATTTCACTCGTCATTTCATGCGCTTTGAGATGCCGCTTAGCCCAATACGCTGTCTGAAATAGGAGCGACGTAAATTGAACAAATGTGATAGAATTTCGCTGAATTCTTATATTAACCAAAGTATATAATGATCTAATCTGGTCTCTGATTGCCCTATCATAGAAGGTTAATAGTGCATTTTACTCGCCATTCCACGCGCTTTAAGATGCCGCCTAGCTCAGTACGCTGTCTGAAATAGAAGCGACGTAACTTGAACAAGTGTGATAGAATCTCGCTGAATACTTATATTAACCTTAATGTGAAATGATCTAATCGGGTCTCTGTTCGCCCTAGCCTAGAAGTTTAATAGCGCATTTTATTCGCCATTTCATGCGCCTTCAGATGCCGCTTAGCTCAGTACGCTATTTGAAGTAGGAGCGACGTAAGTTGAACAAATGTGATAGAATTTCGCTGAATTCTTAAATTAACCATAACATAAAATGATCTAATCGGGTCTCTGTTTGCCCTACCCTAGAAGTTTAATAGTGCATTTTGCTCGCCATTTCATGCGCTTTGAGATGCGCTGAGCCCAATACGCTATTTGAAATAGGAGCGACGTAAATTGAACAAATGTGATAGAATTTCACTGAATTCTTATATTAACCAAAATATAAAATGATCTAATCGGGTCTCTGATTGCCCTATCATAGAATTTTAATTGTGCATTCTACTCGCCATTCCACCCGCTTTAAGATGCCGCCTATCCCAGTACGCTATCTGAAATAGGAGCGACGGAAATTGAACAAATGTGATAGAGTTTTGCTGAATTCTTAAATAAACCATAATATAAAATGATCTAATCGGGTCTCTGATTGCCCTATCATAGAAGTTTAATAGTGCATTTTACTCGCCATTCCACGCGCTTTAAGATGCCGCTTAGCCCAGTACGCTATCTGAAATAGGAACGACGTAAGTTGAACAAATGTGATAGAATTACGCTGAATTCTTATATAACCGTAATATAAAATGATCTAATCGGGTCTCTGTTTGCCTCACCCTAGAAGTATAATAGTGCATTTCACTCGTCATTTCATGCGCTTTGAGATGCCGCTAAGCACAATAAGCTATCTGTAATAGAAGCGACGCAAATTGAACAAATGTGATAGAATTTCGCTGAATTCTTAAATTAACCATAATATAAAATGATCTAATCGGGTCCCTGTTTGCCCTACCCTAGAAGTTTAATAGTGCATTTCACTCGTCATTTCATGCGCTTTGAGATGCCGCTTAGCCCAATACGCTATCTGAAATAGGAGCGACGTAAATTGAACAAATGTGATAGAATTTCGCTGAATTCTTAAATTACCCATAATATAAAATGATCTAATCGGGTCTCTGATTGCCCTATCATAGAAGTTTAATAGTGCATTTTACTCGCCATTCCACGAGCTTTAAGATGCCGCCTAGCACAGTACGCTATCTGAAATAGGAGCGACGTAAGTTGAACAAATGTGATAGAATTTCGCTGAATTCTTATATTAACCAAAGTATAAAATGATCTAGTCTGGTCTCTGATTGCCCTATCATAGAAGGTTAATAGTGCATTTTACTCGCCATTCCACACGCTTTAAGATGCCGCCTAGCCCAGTACGCTGTCTGAAATTGGAGCGACGTAAATTGAACAAATGTGATAGAATCTCGCTGAAGACTTATATTAACCTTAATGTAAAATGATCTAATCGGGTCTCTGTTCGCCCTACCCTAGAAGTTTAATACTGCATTTTACTCGCCATTTCGTGCGCTTTGAGATGCCGCTTATCCCAATACGCTATCTGAAATAGGAGCGACGTAAATTGAACAAATGTGATAGAATTTCACTGAATTCTTATATTAACCAAAATATAAAATGATCTAATCGGGTCTCTGATTGCCCTATCATAGAATTTTAATTGTGCATTCTACTCGCCATTCCACCCGCTTTAAGATGCCGCCTAGCCCAGTACGCTATCTGAAATAGGAGCGACGGAAATTGAACAAATGTGATAGAGTTTTGCTGAATTCTTAAATAAACCATAATATAAAATGATCTAATCGGGTCTCTGATTGCCCTATCATAGAAGTTTAATAGTGCATTTTACTCGCCATTCCACGCGCTTTAAGATGCCGCTTAGCCCAGTACGCTATCTGAAATAGGAACGACGTAAGTTGAACAAATGTGATAGAATTACGCTGAATTCTTATATAACCGTAATATAAAATGATCTAATCGGGTCTCTGTTTGCCTCACCCTAGAAGTATAATAGTGCATTTCACTCGTCATTTCATGCGCTTTGAGATGCCGCTAAGCACAATAAGCTATCTGTAATAGAAGCGACGCAAATTGAACAAATGTGATAGAATTTCGCTGAATTCTTAAATTAACCATAATATAAAATGATCTAATCGGGTCCCTGTTTGCCCTACCCTAGAAGTTTAATAGTGCATTTCACTCGTCATTTCATGCGCTTTGAGATGCCGCTTAGCCCAATACGCTATCTGAAATAGGAGCGACGTAAATTGAACAAATGTGATAGAATTTCGCTGAATTCTTAAATTACCCATAATATAAAATGATCTAATCGGGTCTCTGATTGCCCTATCATAGAAGTTTAATAGTGCATTTTACTCGCCATTCCACGAGCTTTAAGATGCCGCCTAGCCCAGTACGCTATCTGAAATAGGAGCGACGTAAGTTGAACAAATGTGATAGAATTTCGCTGAATTCTTATATTAACCAAAGTATAAAATGATCTAGTCTGGTCTCTGATTGCCCTATCATAGAAGGTTAATAGTGCATTTTACTCGCCATTCCACACGCTTTAAGATGCCGCCTAGCCCAGTACGCTGTCTGAAATTGGAGCGACGTAAATTGAACAAATGTGATAGAATCTCGCTGAATACTTATATTAACCTTAATGTAAAATGATCTAATCGGGTCTCTGTTCGCCCTACCCTAGAAGTTTAATACTGCATTTTACTCGCCATTTCGTGCGCTTTGAGATGCCGCTTATCCCAATACGCTATCTGAAATAGGAGCGACGTAAATTGAACAAATGTGATAGAATTTCGCTGAATTCTTAAATTAACCATAATATCAAATGATCTAATCGGGTCTCTGTTTGCCCTACCCTAGAAGTTTAATAGTGCATATCACTCGTCATTTCATGCGCTTTGAGATGCCGCTAAGCACAATAAGCTATCTGGAATAGCAGCGACGTAAATTGAACAAATGTGAAAGAATTACGCCGCATTCTTATATTAACCGTAATATAAAATGATCTAATCGGGTCTCTGTTTGCCTTATCCTAGACGTTTAATAGTGCATTTTACTCGCCATTTCACGCGCTTTAAGATGCCGCCTAGCCCAGTACGCTACCTGAAATAGGAGCGACGTAAATTGAACAAATGTGATAGAATTTCGCTGAATTCTTAAATTAACCATAATATAAAATAACCTAATCGGGGCTCTGTTTGCCCTACCCTAGAAGTTTAATAGTGCATTTCACTCGTCATTTCATGCGCTTTGAGATGCCGCTAAGCGCAATAAGCTATCTGTAATAGAAGCGACGTAAATTGAACAAATGTGATAGAATTTCGTTGAATTCTTATATTAACCAAAATATAAAATGATCTAATCGGGTCTCTGATTGCCCTATCATAGAAGTTTAATAGTGCATTTTACTCGCCAGTTCATGCGCCTTCAGATGCCGCTTAGCCCAACAAGCTATCTGAAATTGCAGCGACGTAAATTGAACAAATGTGATAGAATTTCCCTGAAATCTTATATTAAACAAAATATAAAATGGCATAATCGGGTCTCTGTTCGCCCTAGCCTAGAAGTTTAATAGTGCATTTTGTTCGCCATTTCATGCGCTTTGAGATGCCTCTAAGCCCAATAAGCTGTCTGAAATAGGAGCGACGTAAATTGAACAAATGTGATAGAATCTCGCTGAATACTTATATTACCCTTAATGTAAAATGATCTAATCGGGTCTCTGTTCGCCCTACCCCAGAAGTTTAATAGTGCATTTCACTCGTCATTTCATGCGCTTTGAGATGCCGCGTAGCCCAATACGCTATCCGAAATAAGAGCGACGTAAATTGAACAAATGTGATAGAATTTCGCTGAATTCTTATATTAACCAAAGTATAAAATGATCTAGTCTGGTCTCTGATTGCCCTATCATAGAAGTTTAATAGTGCATATCACTCGTCATTTCATGCGCTTTGAGATGCCGCTAAGCACAATAAGCTATCTGGAATAGCAGCGACGTAAATTGAACAAATGTGAAAGAATTACGCCGCATTCTTATATTAACCGTAATATAAAATGATCTAATCGGGTCTCTGTTTGCCTTATCCAAGACGTTTAATAGTGCATTTTACTGGCCATTTCATGCGCTTTGAGATGCAGCTTAGCCCAATACGCTATCTGAAATAGGAGCGACGTAAATTGAACAAATGTGATAGAATTTTGCTGAATTCTTAAATTAACCACAATATAAAATGATCTAATCGGGTCTCTGTTTGCCCTACCCTAGTAGTTTAATTGTGCATTTTACTCGCCATTTCATGCGCTTTTCGATGCCGCTTATCCCAATACGCTATCTGAAATAGGAGCGACGTACGTTGAACAAATGTGATAGAATTTCGCTGAATTCTTTTAAGAACCAGAATGTAAAATGATCTAATCGGGTCTCTGTTCGCCGAAGCCTAGAAGTTTAATAGCGCATTTTATTCGCCATTTCATGCGCCTTGAGATGCCGCTTAGCCCAATACGCTATCTGAAATAGGAGCGACGTAAATTGAACAAATGTGATAGAATTTCCCTGAAATTTTATATTAAACAAAATATAAAATGATCTAATCGGGTCTCTGATTGCCCTATCATAGAAGTTTAGCAGTGCATTTTACTCGCCATTCCACGCGCTTTAAGATGCCGCCTAGCCCAGTACGCTATCTGAAATAGGAGCGACGTAAATTGAACAAATGTGATAGAATTTCGCTGAATTCTTAAATTAACTATAATATAAAATGATCTAATCGGGTCACTGATTGCCCTACCCTAGAAGTTTAATAGTGCATTTTGCTCGCCATTTCATGCGCTTTGAGATGCCGCTTAGCCCAATACGCTATCTGAAATATGAGCGACGTAAATTGAACAAATGTGATAGAATTTCGCTGAATTCTTAAATTAACTATAATATAAAATGATCTAATCGGGTCTCTGTTTGCCTTATCCTAGAAGTTTAGCATTGCATTTTACTCGCCATCTCATGCGCTTTGAGATGCCGCTTAGCCCAATACGCTATCTGAAATAGGAGCGACGTAAATTGAACAAATGTGATAGAATTTCGCTGAATTCTTAAATTAAATACAATATAAAATGATTTAATCGGGTCTCTGTTGGCCCTACCCTAGAAGTTTAATAGTGCATTTTACTCGCCATTTCATGCGCTTTGAGATGCCGCTTAGTGCAATACGCTATCTGAAATATGAGCGACGTAAATTGAACAAATGTGATAGAATTTCGCTGAATTCTTATATGAACCAAAATATAAAATGAACTCATCGGGTCTCTGTTTGCCCTACCCTAGAAGATTAATAGTGCATTTCACTCGTCATTTCATGCGCTTTGAGATGCCGCTAAGCACAATAAGCTATCTGAAATACGAGCGACGTAAATAGAACAATTGTGATAGAATTTCGCTGAATTCTTATATTAACCAAAATATAAAATGATCTAATCGGGTCTCTGATTGCCCTATCATAGAAGATTAATAGTGCATTTTACTCGCCACTCCACGCGCTTTAGGGTGCCGCTTAGCCCAGTACGCTATCCGAAATAGGAGCGACGTACATTGAACAAATGTGATAGAATTTTGCTGAATTCTTAAATTAACCATAATATAAAATGATCTAATCGGGTCTCTGTTTGCCCTACCCTAGAAGTTTAATAGTGCATTTTACTCGCCATTTCATGCGCTTTGAGATGCCGCATAGCCCAATACGCTATCTGAAATAGGAGCGACGTAAATTGAACAAATGTGATAGAATTTCCCTGAAATCTTATATTAAACAAAATATAAAATGATCTAGTCTGGTCTCTGATTGCCCTATCATAGAAGTTTAATAGTGGATTTTACTCGCCATTCCACGCGCTTTAAGATGCCGCATAGCCCAGTATGCTATCTGAAATAGGAGCGACGTAACTTGAACGAATGTGATAGAATCACGCTGCATTCTTATATTAACCGTAATATAAAATGACCTAATCGGGTCTCTGTTTGCCCTACCCTAGAAGTTTAATAGTGCATTTCACGCGTCATTTCATGCGCTTTGAGATGCCGCTTAGCCTAATACGCTATCTGAAATTGGAGCGATATAAGTTGAACAAATGTGATAGAATTTCGCTGAATTCTTTTATTAACCATAATGTAAAAAGATCTAATCGGATCTCTGTTCGCCCGAGCCTAGAACTTTAATAGTGCATTTTATTCGCCATTTCAAACGCTCTGAGATGCCGCTTTGCCCAATACGCTATCTGAAATAGGAGCGACGTAAATTGAACAAATGTGATAGAATTTTGCTGAATTCTTAAATTAACCATAGTACAAAATGATCTAATCGGGTCTCTGTTTGCTCTACCCTAGAAGTTTAATAGTGCATTTTGCTCGCCATTTCATGCGCTTTGAGATGCCGCTTAGCTCAGTACGCTATTTGAAATAGGAGCGACGTAAGTTGAACAAATGTGATAGAATTTCGCTGAATTCTTAAATTAACCATAATGTAAAATGATCTAATCGGGTCTCTGTTTGCCTCACCCTAGAAGTATAATAGTGCATTTCACTCGTCATTTCATGCGCTTTGAGATGCCGCTAAGCCCAATAAGCTATCTGTAATAGAAGCGACGCAAATTGAACAAATGTGATAGAATTTCGCTGAATTCTTAAATTAACCATAATATAAAATGATCTAATCGGGTCCCTGTTTGCCCTACCCTAGAAGTTTAATAGTGCATTTCACTCGTCATTTCATGCGCTTTGAGATGCCGCTTAGCCCAATACGCTATCTGAAATAGGAGCGACGTAAATTGAACAAATGTGATAGAATTTCGCTGAATTCTTAAATTAACCATAATATAAAATGATCTAATCGGGTCTCTGATTGCCCTATCATAGAAGTTTAATAGTGCATTTTACTCGCCATTCCACGAGCTTTAAGATGCCGCCTAGCACAGTACGCTATCTGAAATAGGAGCGACGTAAGTTGAACAAATGTGATAGAATTTCGCTGAATTCTTATATTAACCAAAGTATAAAATGATCTAGTCTGGTCTCTGATTGCCCTATCATAGAAGGTTAATAGTGCATTTTACTCGCCATTCCACACGCTTTAAGATGCCGCCTAGCCCAGTACGCTGTCTGAAATTGGAGCGACGTAAATTGAACAAATGTGATAGAATCTCGCTGAAGACTTATATTAACCTTAATGTAAAATGATCTAATCGGGTCTCTGTTCGCCCTACCCTAGAAGTTTAATACTGCATTTTACTCGCCATTTCATGCGCTTTGAGATGCCGCTTATCCCAATACGCTATCTGAAATAGGAGCGACGTAAATTGAACAAATGTGATAGAATTTCGCTGAATTCTTTTAAGAACCAGAATGTAAAATGATCTAATCGGGTCTCTGTTCGCCCTAGCCTAGAAGTTTAATAGCGCATTTTATTCGCCATTTCATGCGCCTTGAGACGCCGCTTAGCCCAATACGCTATCTGAAATATGAGCGACGTAAATTGAACAAATGTGAAAGAATTACGCCGCATTCTTATATTAACCGTAATATAAAATGATCTAATCGGGTCTCTGTTTGCCTTATCCTAGACGTTTAATAGTGCATTTTACTCGCCATTTCACGCGCTTTAAGATGCCGCCTAGCCCAGTACGCTACCTGAAATAGGAGCGACGTAAATTGAACAAATGTGATAGAATTTCGCTGAATTCTTAAATTAACCATAATATAAAATAACCTAATCGGGGCTCTGTTTGCCCTACCCTAGAAGTTTAATAGTGCATTTCACTCGTCATTTCATGCGCTTTGAGATGCCGCTAAGCCCAATAATCTATCTGTAATAGAAGCGACGTAAATTGAACAAATGTGATAGAATTTCGTTGAATTCTTATATTAACCAAAATATAAAATGATCTAATCGGGTCTCTGATTGCCCTATCATAGAAGTTTAATAGTGCATTTTACTCGCCAGTTCATGCGCCTTCAGATGCCGCTTAGCCCAACAAGCTATCTGAAATAGGAGCGACGTAAATTGAACAAATGTGATAGAATTTCCCTGAAATCTTATATTAAACAAAATATAAAATGGCATAATCGGGTCTCTGTTCGCCCTAGCCTAGAAGTTTAATAGTGCATTTTGTTCGCCATTTCATGCGCTTTGAGATGCCGCTAAGCCCAATAAGCTGTCTGAAATAGGAGCGACGTAAATTGAACAAATGTGATAGAATCTCGCTGAATACTTATATTACCCTTAATGTAAAATGATCTAATCGGGTCTCTGTTCGCCCTACCCCAGAAGTTTAATAGTGCATTTCACTCGTCATTTCATGCGCTTTGAGATGCCGCGTAGCCCAATACGCTATCCGAAATAAGAGCGACGTAAATTGAACAAATGTGATAGAATTTCGCTGAATTCTTATATTAACCAAAGTATAAAATGATCTAGTCTGGTCTCTGATTGCCCTATCATAGAAGTTTAATAGTGCATATCACTCGTCATTTCATGCGCTTTGAGATGCCGCTAAGCACAATAAGCTATCTGGAATAGCAGCGACGTAAATTGAACAAATGTGAAAGAATTACGCCGCATTCTTATATTAACCGTAATATAAAATGATCTAATCGGGTCTCTGTTTGCCTTATCCAAGACGTTTAATAGTGCATTTTACTCGCCATTTCACGCGCTTTAAGATGCCGCCTAGCCCAGTACGCTACCTGAAATAGGAGCGACATGAGTTGAACAAATGTGATAGGATTACGCTGAATTCTTATATTAACCATAATATAAAATGATCTAATCGGGTCTCTGTTTGCCCTACCCTAATAGTTTAATTGTGCATTTTACTCGCCATTTCATGCGAATTGAGATGCCGCTTAGCCCAATACGCTATCTGAAATAGGAGCGACGTAAATTGAACAAATGTGATAGAATTTCGCTGACATCTTAAATTAACCATAATATAAAATGATCTAATCGGGTCTCTGTTTGCCCTACCCTAGAAGTTTAATAGTGCATTTCACTCGACATTTCATGCTCTTTGAGATGCCGCTAAGCACAATAAGCTATCTGGAATAGCAGCGACGTAAATTGAACAAATGTGAAAAAATTACGCCGCATTCTTATATTAACCGTAATATAAAATGATCTAATCGGGTCTCTGTTTGCGTTATCCTAGAAGTTTAATAGTGCATTTTACTCGCCATTCCACGCGCTTTAAGATGCCGCCTAGCTCAGTACGCTACCTGAAGTAGGAGCGGCGTAAGTTGAACAAATGTGATAGAATTACGCTGAATTCTTATATTAACCGTAATATAAAATGATCTAATCGGGTCTCTGTTTGCCTTATCCTAGAAGTTTGATAGTGCATTTTACTGGCCATTTCATGCGCTTTGAGATGCAGCGTAGCCCAATACGCTATCTGAAATAGGAGCGACGTAAATTGAACAAATGTGATAGAATTTTGCTGAATTCTTAAATTAACCACAATATAAAATGATCTAATCGGGTCTCTGTTTGCCCTACCCTAGTAGTTTAATTGTGCATTTTACTCGCCATTTCATGCGCTTTTCGATGCCGCTTATCCCAATACGCTATCTGAAATAGGAGCGACGTACGTTGAACAAATGTGATAGAATTTCGCTGAATTCTTTTAAGAACCAGAATGTAAAATGATCTAATCGGGTCTCTGTTCGCCGAAGCCTAGAAGTTTAATAGCGCATTTTATTCGCCATTTCATGCGCCTTGAGATGCCGCTTAGCCCAATACGCTATCTCAAATAGGAGCGACGTAAATTGAACAAATGTGATAGAATTTCCCTGAAATTTTATATTAAACAAAATATAAAATGATCTAATCGGGTCTCTGATTGCCCTATCATAGAAGTTTAGCAGTGCATTTTACTCGCCATTCCACGCGCTTTAAGATGCCGCCTAGCCCAGTACGCTATCTGAAATAGGAGCGACGTAAATTGAACAAATGTGATAGAATTTCGCTGAATTCTTAAATTAACTATAATATAAAATGATCTAATCGGGTCACTGATTGCCCTACCCTAGAAGTTTAATAGTGCATTTTGCTCGCCATTTCATGCGCTTTCAGATGCCGCTTAGCCCAATACGCTATCTGAAATATGAGCGACGTAAATTGAACAAATGTGATAGAATTTCGCTGAATTCTTAAATTAACTATAATATAAAATGATCTAATCGGGTCTCTGTTTGCCTTATCCTAGAAGTTTAGCATTGCATTTTACTCGCCATCTCATGCGCTTTGAGATGCCGCTTAGCCCATTACGCTATCTGAAATAGGATCGACGTAAATTGAACAAATGTGATAGAATTTCGCTGAATTCTTAAATTAAATACAATATAAAATGATTTAATCGGGTCTCTGTTGGCCCTACCCTAGAAGTTTAATAGTGCATTTTACTCGCCATTTCATGCGCTTTGAGATGCCGCTTAGTGCAATACGCTATCTGAAATATGAGCGACGTAAATTGAACAAATGTGATAGAATTTCGCTGAATTCTTATATGAACCAAAATATAAAATGAACTCATCGGGTCTCTGTTTGCCCTACCCTAGAAGATTAATAGTGCATTTCACTCGTCATTTCATGCGCTTTGAGATGCCGCTAAGCACAATAAGCTATCTGAAATACGAGCGACGTAAATAGAACAATTCTGATAGAATTTCGCTGAATTCTTATATTAACCAAAATATAAAATGATCTAATCGGGTCTCTGATTGCCCTATCATAGAAGATTAATAGTGCATTTTACTCGCCACTCCACGCGCTTTAGGGTGCCGCTTAGCCCAGTACGCTATCCGAAATAGGAGCGACGTACATTGAACAAATGTGATAGAATTTTGCTGAATTCTTAAATTAACCATAATATAAAATGATATAATCGGGTCTCTGTTTGCCCTACCCTAGAAGTTTATTAGTGCATTTTACTCGCCATTTCATGCGCTTTGAGATGCCGCACAGCCCAATACGCTATCTGACATAGGAGCGACGTAAATTGAACAAATGTGATAGAATTTCCGTGAAATCTTATATTAAACAAAATATAAAATGATCTAGTCTGGTCTCTGATTGCCCTATCATAGAAGTTTAATAGTGGATTTTACTCGCCATTCCACGCGCTTTAAGATGCCGCATAGCCCAGTATGCTATCTGAAATAGGAGCGACGTAACTTGAACGAATGTGATAGAATCACGCTGCATTCTTATATTAACCGTAATATAAAATGACCTAATCGGGTCTCTGTTTGCCCTACCCTAGAAGTTTAATAGTGCATTTCACGCGTCATTTCATGCGCTTTGAGATGCCGCTTAGCCTAATACGCTATCTGAAATTGGAGCGATATAAGTTGAACAAATGTGATAGAATTTCGCTGAATTCTTTTATTAACCATAATGTAAAAAGATCTAATCGGATCTCTGTTCGCCCGAGCCTAGAACTTTAATAGTGCATTTTATTCGCCATTTCAAACGCTCTGAGATGCCGCTTTGCCCAATACGCTATCTGAAATAGGAGCGACGTAAATTGAACAAATGTGATAGAATTTTGCTGAATTCTTAAATTAACCATAGTACAAAATGATCTAATCGGGTCTCTGTTTGCTCTACCCTAGAAGTTTAATAGTGCATTTTGCTCGCCATTTCATGCGCTTTGAGATGCCGCTTAGCTCAGTACGCTATTTGAAATAGGAGCGACGTAAGTTGAACAAATGTGATAGAATTTCGCTGAATTCTTAAATTAACCATAATGTAAAATGATCTAATCGGGTCTCTGTTTGCCTCACCCTAGAAGTATAATAGTGCACTTCACTCGTCATTTCATGCGCTTTGAGATGCCGCTTAGCCCAATAAGCTATCTGTAATAGGAGCGACGTAAATTGAACAAATGTGATAGAATTTCGCTGAATTCTTAAATTAACCATAATGTAAAATGATCTAATCGGGTCCCTGTTTGCCCTACCCTAGAAGCTTAATAGTGCATTTCACTCGTCATTTCATGCGCTTTGAGATGCCGCTTAGCCCAATACGCTGTCTGAAATAGGAGCGACGTAAATTGAACAAATGTGATAGAATTTCGCTGAATTCTTATATTAACCAAAGTATATAATGATCTAATCTGGTCTCTGATTGCCCTATCATAGAAGGTTAATAGTGCATTTTACTCGCCATTCCACGCGCTTTAAGATGCCGCCTAGCTCAGTACGCTGTCTGAAATAGAAGCGACGTAACTTGAACAAGTGTGATAGAATCTCGCTGAATACTTATATTAACCTTAATGTGAAATGATCTAATCGGGTCTCTGTTCGCCCTAGCCTAGAAGTTTAATAGCGCATTTTATTCGCCATTTCATGCGCCTTGAGATGCCGCTTAGCTCAGTACGCTATTTGAAGTAGGAGCGACGTAAGTTGAACAAATGTGATAGAATTTCGCTGAATTCTTAAATTAACCATAATATAAAATGATCTAATCGGGTCTCTGTTTGCCCTACCCTAGAAGTTTAATAGTGCATTTTGCTCGCCATTTCATGCGCTTTGAGATGCGCTGAGCCCAATACGCTATTTGAAATAGGAGCGACGTAAATTGAACAAATGTGATAGAATTTCACTGAATTCTTATATTAACCAAAATATAAAATGATCTAATCGGGTCTCTGATTGCCCTATCATAGAATTTTAATTGTGCATTCTACTCGCCATTCCACCCGCTTTAAGATGCCGCATAGCCCAGTACGCTATCTGAAATAGGAGCGACGGAAATTGAACAAATGTGATAGAGTTTTGCTGAATTCTTAAATAAACCATAATATAAAATGATCTAATCGGGTCTCTGATTGCCCTATCATAGAAGTTTAATAGTGCATTTTACTCGCCATTCCACGCGCTTTAAGATGCCGCTTAGCCCAGTACGCTATCTGAAATAGGAACGACGTAAGTTGAACAAATGTGATAGAATTACGCTGAATTCTTATATAACCGTAATATAAAATGATCTAATCGGGTCTCTGTTTGCCTCACCCTAGAAGTATAATAGTGCATTTCACTCGTCATTTCATGCGCTTTGAGATGCCGCTAAGCACAATAAGCTATCTGTAATAGAAGCGACGTAAATTGAACAAATGTGATAGAATTTCGCTGAATTCTTAAATTAACCATAATATAAAATGATCTAATCGGGTCCCTGTTTGCCCTACCCTAGAAGTTTAATAGTGCATTTCACTCGTCATTTCATGCGCTTTGAGATGCCGCTTAGCCCAATACGCTATCTGAAATAGGAGCGACGTAAATTGAACAAATGTGATAGAATTTCGCTGAATTCTTAAATTACCCATAATATAAAATGATCTAATCGGGTCTCTGATTGCCCTATCATAGAAGTTTAATAGTGCATTTTACTCGCCATTCCACGCGCTTTAAGATGCCGCCTAGCACAGTACGCTATCTGAAATAGGAGCGACGTAAGTTGAACAAATGTGATAGAATTTCGCTGAATTCTTATATTAACCAAAGTATAAAATGATCTAGTCTGGTCTCTGATTGCCCTATCATAGAAGGTTAATAGTGCATTTTACTCGCCATTCCACACGCTTTAAGATGCCGCCTAGCCCAGTACGCTGTCTGAAATTGGAGCGACGTAAATTGAACAAATGTGATAGAATCTCGCTGAAGACTTTTATTAACCTTAATGTAAAATGATCTAATCGGGTCTCTGTTCGCCCTACCCTAGAAGTTTAATACTGCATTTTACTCGCCATTTCGTGCGCTTTGAGATGCCGCTTATCCCAATACGCTATCTGAAATAGGAGCGACGTAAATTGAACAAATGTGATAGAATTTCGCTGAATTCTTAAATTAACCATAATATCAAATGATCTAATCGGGTCTCTGTTTGCCCTACCCTAGAAGTTTAATAGTGCATATCACTCGTCATTTCATGCGCTTTGAGATGCCGCTAAGCACAATAAGCTATCTGGAATAGCAGCGACGTAAATTGAACAAATGTGAAAGAATTACGCCGCATTCTTATATTAACCGTAATATAAAATGATCTAATCGGGTCTCTGTTTGCCTTATCCTAGACGTTTAATAGTGCATTTTACTCGCCATTTCACGCGCTTTAAGATGCCGCCTAGCCCAGTACGCTACCTGAAATAGGAGCGACGTAAATTGAACAAATGTGATAGAATTTCGCTGAATTCTTAAATTAACCATAATATAAAATAACCTAATCGGGGCTCTGTTTGCCCTACCCTAGAAGTTTAATAGTGTATTTCACTCGTCATTTCATGCGCTTTGAGATGCCGCTAAGCCCAATAAGCTATCTGTAATAGAAGCGACGTAAATTGAACAAATGTGATAGAATTTCGTTGAATTCTTATATTAACCAAAATATAAAATGATCTAATCGGGTCTCTGATTGCCCTATCATAGAAGTTTAATAGTGCATTTTACTCGCCAGTTCATGCGCCTTCAGATGCCGCTTAGCCCAACAAGCTATCTGAAATTGCAGCGACGTAAATTGAACAAATGTGATAGAATTTCCCTGAAATCTTATATTAAACAAAATATAAAATGGCATAATCGGGTCTCTGTTCGCCCTAGCCTAGAAGTTTAATAGTGCATTGTGTTCGCCATTTCATGCGCTTTGAGATGCCGCTAAGCCCAATAAGCTGTCTGAAATAGGAGCGACGTAAATTGAACAAATGTGATAGAATCTCGCTGAATACTTATATTACCCTTAATGTAAAATGATCTAATCGGGTCTCTGTTCGCCCTACCCCAGAAGTTTAATAGTGCATTTCACTCGTCATTTCATGCGCTTTGAGATGCCGCGTAGCCCAATACGCTATCCGAAATAAGAGCGACGTAAATTGAACAAATGTGATAGAATTTCGCTGAATTCTTATATTAACCAAAGTATAAAATGATCTAGTCTGGTCTCTGATTGCCCTATCATAGAAGTTTAATAGTGCATATCACTCGTCATTTCATGCGCTTTGAGATGCCGCTAAGCACAATAAGCTATCTGGAATAGCAGCGACGTAAATTGAACAAATGTGAAAGAATTACGCCGCATTCTTATATTAACCGTAATATAAAATGATCTAATCGGGTCTCTGTTTGCCTTATCCAAGACGTTTAATAGTGCATTTTACTCGCCATTTCACGCGCTTTAAGATGCCGCCTAGCCCAGTACGCTACCTGAAATAGGAGCGACATGAGTTGAACAAATGTGATAGGATTACGCTGAATTCTTATATTAACCATAATATAAAATGATCTAATCGGGTCTCTGTTTGCCCTACCCTAATAGTTTAATTGTGCATTTTACTCGCCATTTCATGCGCTTTGAGATGCCGCTTATCCCAATACGCTATCTGAAATAGGAGCGACGTAAGTTGAACAAATGTGATAGAATTTCGCTGACATCTTAAATTAACCATAATATAAAATGATCTAATCGGGTCTCTGTTTGCCCTACCCTAGAAGTTTAATAGTGCATTTCACTCGACATTTCATGCTCTTTGAGATGCCGCTAAGCACAATAAGCTATCTGGAATAGCAGCGACGTAAATTGAACAAATGTGAAAAAATTACGCCGCATTCTTATATTAACCGTAATATAAAATGATCTAATCGGGTCTCTGTTTGCGTTCTCCTAGAAGTTTAATAGTGCATTTTACTCGCCATTCCACGCGCTTTAAGATGCCGCCTAGCTCAGTACGCTACCTGAAGTAGGAGCGGCGTAAGTTGAACAAATGTGATAGAATTACGCTGAATTCTTATATTAACCGTAATATAAAATGATCTAATCGGGTCTCTGTTTGCCTTATCCTAGAAGTTTGATAGTGCATTTTACTGGCCATTTCATGCGCTTTGAGATGCAGCTTAGCCCAATACGCTATCTGAAATAGGAGCGACGTAAATTGAACAAATGTGATAGAATTTTGCTGAATTCTTAAATTAACCACAATATAAAATGATCTAATCGGGTCTCTGTTTGCCCTACCCTAGTAGTTTAATTGTGCATTTTACTCGCCATTTCATGCGCTTTTCGATGCCGCTTATCCCAATACGCTATCTGAAATAGGAGCGACGTACGTTGAACAAATGTGATAGAATTTCGCTGAATTCTTTTAAGAACCAGAATGTAAAATGATCTAATCTGGTCTCTGTTCGCCGAAGCCTAGAAGTTTAATAGCGCATTTTAGTCGCCATTTCATGCGCCTTGAGATGCCGCTTAGCCCAATACGCTATCTGAAATAGGAGCGACGTAAATTGAACAAATGTGATAGAATTTCCCTGAAATTTTATATTAAACAAAATATAAAATGATCTAATCGGGTCTCTGATTGCCCTATCATAGAAGTTTAGCAGTGCATTTTACTCGCCATTCCACGCGCTTTAAGATGCCGCCTAGCCCAGTACGCTATCTGAAATAGGAGCGACGTAAATTGAACAAATGTGATAGAATTTCGCTGAATTCTTAAATTAACTATAATATAAAATGATCTAATCGGGTCACTGATTGCCCTACCCTAGAAGTTTAATAGTGCATTTTGCTCGCCATTTCATGCGCTTTGAGATGCCGCTTAGCCCAATACGCTATCTGAAATATGAGCGACGTAAATTGAACAAATGTGATAGAATTTCGCTGAATTCTTAAATTAACTATAATATAAAATGATCTAATCGGGTCTCTGTTTGCCTTATCCTAGAAGTTTAGCATTGCATTTTACTCGCCATCTCATGCGCTTTGAGATGCCGCTTAGCCCAATACGCTATCTGAAATAGGAGCGACGTAAATTGAACAAATGTGATAGAATATCGCTGAATTCTTAAATTAAATACAATATAAAATGATTTAATCGGGTCTCTGTTGGCCCTACCCTAGAAGTTTAATAGTGCATTTTACTCGCCATTTCATGCGCTTTGAGATGCCGCTTAGTGCAATACGCTATCTGAAATATGAGCGACGTAAATTGAACAAATGTGATAGAATTTCGCTGAATTCTTATATGAACCAAAATATAAAATGAACTCATCGGGTCTCTGTTTGCCCTACCCTAGAAGATTAATAGCGCATTTCACTCGTCATTTCATGCGCTTTGAGATGCCGCTAAGCACAATAAGCTATCTGAAATACGAGCGACGTAAATAGAACAATTGTGATAGAATTTCGCTGAATTCTTATATTAACCAAAATATAAAATGATCTAATCGGGTCTCTGATTGCCCTATCATAGAAGATTAATAGTGCATTTTACTCGCCACTCCACGCGCTTTAGGGTGCCGCTTAGCCCAGTACGCTATCCGAAATAGGAGCGACGTACATTGAACAAATGTGATAGAATTTTGCTGAATTCTTAAATTAACCATAATATAAAATGATCTAATCGGGTCTCTGTTTGCCCTACCCTAGAAGTTTAATAGTGCATTTTACTCGCCATTTCATGCGCTTTGAGATGCCGCATAGCCCAATACGCTATCTGACATAGGAGCGACGTAAATTGAACAAATGTGATAGAATTTCCGTGAAATCTTATATTAAACAAAATATAAAATGATCTAGTCTGGTCTCTGATTGCCCTATCATAGAAGTTTAATAGTGGATTTTACTCGCCATTCCACGCGCTTTAAGATGCCGCATAGCCCAGTATGCTATCTGAAATAGGAGCGACGTAACTTGAACGAATGTGATAGAATCACGCTGCATTCTTATATTAACCGTAATATAAAATGACCTAATCGGGTCTCTGTTTGCCCTACCCTAGAAGTTTAATAGTGCATTTCACGCGTCATTTCATGCGCTTTGAGATGCCGCTTAGCCTAATACGCTATCTGAAATTGGAGCGATATAAGTTGAACAAATGTGATAGAATTTCGCTGAATTCTTTTATTAACCATAATGTAAAAAGATCTAATCGGATCTCTGTTCGCCCGAGCCTAGAACTTTAATAGTGCATTTTATTCGCCATTTCAAACGCTCTGAGATGCCGCTTTGCCCAATACGCTATCTGAAATAGGAGCGACGTAAATTGAACAAATGTGATAGAATTTTGCTGAATTCTTAAATTAACCATAGTACAAAATGATCTAATCGGGTCTCTGTTTGCTCTACCCTAGAAGTTTAATAGTGCATTTTGCTCGCCATTTCATGCGCTTTGAGATGCCGCTTAGCTCAGTACGCTATTTGAAGTAGGAGCGACGTAAGTTGAACAAATGTGATAGAATTTCGCTGAATTCTTAAATTAACCATAACATAAAATGATCTAATCGGGTCTCTGTTTGCCCTACCCTAGATGTTTAATAGTGCATTTTGCTCGCCATTTCATGCGCTTTGAGATGCGCTGAGCCCAATACGCTATTTGAAATAGGAGCGACGTAAATTGAACAAATGTGATAGAATTTCACTGAATTCTTATATTAACCAAAATATAAAATGATCTAATCGGGTCTCTGATTGCCCTATCATAGAATTTTAATTGTGCATTCTACTCGCCATTCCACCCGCTTTAAGATGCCGCCTAGCCCAGTACGCTATCTGAAATAGGAGCGACGGAAATTGAACAAATGTGATAGAGTTTTGCTGAATTCTTAAATAAACCATAATATAAAATGATCTAATCGGGTCTCTGATTGCCCTATCATAGAAGTTTAATAGTGCATTTTACTCGCCATTCCACGCGCTTTAAGATGCCGCTTAGCCCAGTACGCTATCTGAAATAGGAACGACGTAAGTTGAACAAATGTGATAGAATTACGCTGAATTCTTATATAACCGTAATATAAAATGATCTAATCGGGTCTCTGTTTGCCTCACCCTAGAAGTATAATAGTGCATTTCACTCGTCATTTCATGCGCTTTGAGATGCCGCTAAGCACAATAAGCTATCTGTAATAGAAGCGACGCAAATTGAACAAATGTGATAGAATTTCGCTGAATTCTTAAATTAACCATAATATAAAATGATCTAATCGGGTCCCTGTTTGCCCTACCCTAGAAGTTTAATAGTGCATTTCACTCGTCATTTCATGCGCTTTGAGATGCCGCTTAGCCCAATACGCTATCTGAAATAGGAGCGACGTAAATTGAACAAATGTGATAGAATTTCGCTGAATTCTTAAATTACCCATAATATAAAATGATCTAATCGGGTCTCTGATTGCCCTATCATAGAAGTTTAATAGTGCATTTTACTCGCCATTCCACGAGCTTTAAGATGCCGCCTAGCACAGTACGCTATCTGAAATAGGAGCGACGTAAGTTGAACAAATGTGATAGAATTTCGCTGAATTCTTATATTAACCAAAGTATAAAATGATCTAGTCTGGTCTCTGATTGCCCTATCATAGAAGGTTAATAGTGCATTTTACTCGCCATTCCACACGCTTTAAGATGCCGCCTAGCCCAGTACGCTGTCTGAAATTGGAGCGACGTAAATTGAACAAATGTGATAGAATCTCGCTGAAGACTTATATTAACCTTAATATAAAATGATCTAATCGGGTCTCTGTTCGCCCTACCCTAGAAGTTTAATAGTGCATTTTACTCGCCATTTCGTGCGCTTTGAGATGCCGCTTATCCCAATACGCTATCTGAAATAGGAGCGACGTAAATTGAACAAATGTGATAGAATTTCGCTGAATTCTTAAATTAACCATAATATCAAATGATCTAATCGGGTCTCTGTTTGCCCTACCCTAGAAGTTTAATAGTGCATATCACTCGTCATTTCATGCGCTTTGAGATGCCGCTAAGCACAATAAGCTATCTGGAATAGCAGCGACGTAAATTGAACAAATGTGAAAGAATTACGCCGCATTCTTATATTAACCGTAATATAAAATGATCTAATCGGGTCTCTGTTTGCCTTATCCTAGACGTTTAATAGTGCATTTTACTCGCCATTTCACGCGCTTTAAGATGCCGCCTAGCCCAGTACGCTACCTGAAATAGGAGCGACGTAAATTGAACAAATGTGATAGAATTTCGCTGAATTCTTAAATTAACTATAATATAAAATAACCTAATCGGGGCTCTGTTTGCCCTACCCTAGAAGTTTAATAGTGCATTTCACTCGTCATTTCATGCGCTTTGAGATGCCGCTAAGCCCAATAAGCTATCTGTAATAGAAGCGACGTAAATTGAACAAATGTGATAGAATTTCGTTGAATTCTTATATTAACCAAAATATAAAATGATCTAATCGGGTCTCTGATTGCCCTATCATAGAAGTTTAATAGTGCATTTTACTCGCCAGTTCATGCGCCTTCAGATGCCGCTTAGCCCAACAAGCTATCTGAAATTGCAGCGACGTAAATTGAACAAATGTGATAGAATTTCCCTGAAATCTTATATTAAACAAAATATAAAATGGCATAATCGGGTCTCTGTTCGCCCTAGCCTAGAAGTTTAATAGTGCATTTTGTTCGCCATTTCATGCGCTTTGAGATGCCGCTTAGCCCAATAAGCTATCTGAAATAGGAGCGACGTAAATTGAACAAATGTGATAGAATCTCGCTGAATACTTATATTACCCTTAATGTAAAATGATCTAATCGGGTCTCTGTTCGCCCTACCCCAGAAGTTTAATAGTGCATTTCACTCGTCATTTCATGCGCTTTGAGATGCCGCGTAGCCCAATACGCTATCCGAAATAAGAGCGACGTAAATTGAACAAATGTGATAGAATTTCGCTGAATTCTTATATTAACCAAAGTATAAAATGATCTAGTCTGGTCTCTGATTGCCCTATCATAGAAGTTTAATAGTGCATTTCACTCGTCATTTCATGCGCTTTGAGATGCCGCTAAGCACAATAAGCTATCTGGAATAGCAGCGACGTAAATTGAACAAATGTGAAAGAATTACGCCGCATTCTTATATTAACCGTAATATAAAATGATCTAATCGGGTCTCTGTTTGCCTTATCCAAGACGTTTAATAGTGCATTTTACTCGCCATTTCACGCGCTCTAAGATGCCGCCTAGCCCAGTACGCTACCTGAAATAGGAGCGACATGAGTTGAACAAATGTGATAGGATTACGCTGAATTCTTATATTAACCATAATATAAAATGATCTAATCGGGTCTCTGTTTGCCCTACCCTAATAGTTTAATTGTGCATTTTACTCGCCATTTCATGCGCTTTGAGATGCCGCTTATCCCAATACGCTATCTGAAATAGGAGCGACGTAAGTTGAACAAATGTGATAGAATTTCGCTGACATCTTAAATTAACCATAATATAAAATGATCTAATCGGGTCTCTGTTTGCCCTACCCTAGAAGTTTAATAGTGCATTTCACTCGACATTTCATGCTCTTTGAGATGCCGCTAAGCACAATAAGCTATCTGGAATAGCAGCGACGTAAATTGAACAAATGTGAAAAAATGACGCCGCATTCTTATATTAACCGTAATATAAAATGATCTAATCGGGTCTCTGTTTGCGTTCTCCTAGAAGTTTAATAGTGCATTTTACTCGCCATTCCACGCGCTTTAAGATGCCGCCTAGCTCAGTACGCTACCTGAAGTAGGAGCGGCGTAAGTTGAACAAATGTGATAGAATTACGCTGAATTCTTATATTAACCGTAATATAAAATGATCTAATCGGGTCTCTGTTTGCCTTATCCTAGAAGTTTGATAGTGCATTTTACTGGCCATTTCATGCGCTTTGAGATGCAGCTTAGCCCAATACGCTATCTGAAATAGGAGCGACGTAAATTGAACAAATGTGATAGAATTTTGCTGAATTCTTAAATTAACCACAATATAAAATGATCTAATCGGGTCTCTGTTTGCCCTACCCTAGTAGTTTAATTGTGCATTTTACTCGCCATTTCATGCGCTTTTCGATGCCGCTTATCCCAATACGCTATCTGAAATAGGAGCGACGTACGTTGAACAAATGTGATAGAATTTCGCTGAATTCTTTTAAGAACCAGAATGTAAAATGATCTAATCGGGTCTCTGTTCGCCGAAGCCTAGAAGTTTAATAGCGCATTTTATTCGCCATTTCATGCGCCTTGAGATGCCGCTTAGCCCAATACGCTATCTGAAATAGGAGCGACGTAAATTGAACAAATGTGATAGAATTTCCCTGAAATTTTATATTAAACAAAATATAAAATGATCTAATCGGGTCTCTGATTGCCCTATCATAGAAGTTTAGCAGTGCATTTTACTCGCCATTCCACGCGCTTTAAGATGCCGCCTAGCCCAGTACGCTATCTGAAATAGGAGCGACGTAAATTGAACAAATGTGATAGAATTTCGCTGAATTCTTAAATTAACTATAATATAAAATGATCTAATCGGGTCACTGATTGCCCTACCCTAGAAGTTTAATAGTGCATTTTGCTCGCCATTTCATGCGCTTTGAGATGCCGCTTAGCCCAATACGCTATCTGAAATATGAGCGACGTAAATTGAACAAATGTGATAGAATTTCGCTGAATTCTTAAATTAACTATAATATAAAATGATCTAATCGGGTCTCTGTTTGCCTTATCCTAGAAGTTTAGCATTGCATTTTACTCGCCATCTCATGCGCTTTGAGATGCCGCTTAGCCCAATACGCTATCTGAAATAGGAGCGACGTAAATTGAACAAATGTGATAGAATATCGCTGAATTCTTAAATTAAATACAATATAAAATGATTTAATCGGGTCTCTGTTGGCCGTACCCTAGAAGTTTAATAGTGCATTTTACTCGCCATTTCATGCGCTTTGAGATGCCGCTTAGTGCAATACGCTATCTGAAATATGAGCGACGTAAATTGAACAAATGTGATAGAATTTCGCTGAATTCTTATATGAACCAAAATATAAAATGAACTCATCGGGTCTCTGTTTGCCCTACCCTAGAAGTTTAATAGTGCATTTCACTCGTCATTTCATGCGCTTTGAGATGCCGCTAAGCACAATAAGCTATCTGAAATACGAGCGACGTAAATAGAACAATTGTGATAGAATTTCGCTGAATTCTTATATTAACCAAAATATAAAATGATCTAATCGGGTCTCTGATTGCCCTATCATAGAAGATTAATAGTGCATTTTACTCGCCACTCCACGCGCTTTAGGGTGCCGCTTAGCCCAGTACGCTATCCGAAATAGGAGCGACGTACATTGAACAAATGTGATAGAATTTTGCTGAATTCTTAAATTAACCATAATATAAAATGATCTAATCGGGTCTCTGTTTGCCCTACCCTAGAAGTTTAATAGTGCATTTTACTCGCCATTTCATGCGCTTTGAGATGCCGCATAGCCCAATACGCTATCTGACATAGGAGCGACGTAAATTGAACAAATGTGATAGAATTTCCGTGAAATCTTATATTAAACAAAATATAAAATGATCTAGTCTGGTCTCTGATTGCCCTATCATAGAAGTTTAATAGTGGATTTTACTCGCCATTCCACGCGCTTTAAGATGCCGCATAGCCCAGTATGCTATCTGAAATAGGAGCGACGTAACTTGAACGAATGTGATAGAATCACGCTGCATTCTTATATTAACCGTAATATAAAATGACCTAATCGGGTCTCTGTTTGCCCTACCCTAGAAGTTTAATAGTGCATTTCACGCGTCATTTCATGCGCTTTGAGATGCAGCTTAGCCTAATACGCTATCTGAAATTGGAGCAATATAAGTTGAACAAATGTGATAGAATTTCGCTGAATTCTTTTATTAACCATAATGTAAAAAGATCTAATCGGATCTCTGTTCGCCCGAGCCTAGAACTTTAATAGTGCATTTTATTCGCCATTTCAAACGCTCTGAGATGCCGCTTTGCCCAATACGCTATCTGAAATAGGAGCGACGTAAATTGAACAAATGTGATAGAATTTTGCTGAATTCTTAAATTAACCATAGTACAAAATGATCTAATCGGGTCTCTGTTTGCTCTACCCTAGAAGTTTAATAGTGCATTTTGCTCGCCATTTCATGCGCTTTGAGATGCCGCTTAGCTCAGTACGCTATTTGAAGTAGGAGCGACGTAAGTTGAACAAATGTGATAGAATTTCGCTGAATTCTTAAATTAACCATAACATAAAATGATCTAATCGGGTCTCTGTTTGCCCTACCCTAGAAGTTTAATAGTGCATTTTGCTCGCCATTTCATGCGCTTTGAGATGCGCTGAGCCCAATACGCTATTTGAAATAGGAGCGACGTAAATTGAACAAATGTGATAGAATTTCACTGAATTCTTATATTAACCAAAATATAAAATGATCTAATCGGGTCTCTGATTGCCCTATCATAGAATTTTAATTGTGCATTCTACTCGCCATTCCACCCGCTTTAAGATGCCGCCTAGCCCAGTACGCTATCTGAAATAGGAGCGACGTAAATTGAACAAATGTGATAGAATTTTGCTGAATTCTTAAATAAACCATAATATAAAATGATCTAATCGGGTCTCTGATTGCCCTATCATAGAAGTTTAATAGTGCATTTTACTCGCCATTCCACGCGCTTTAAGATGCCGCTTAGCCCAGTACGCTATCTGAAATAGGAACGACGTAAGTTGAACAAATGTGATAGAATTACGCTGAATTCTTATATAACCGTAATATAAAATGATCTAATCGGGTCTCTGTTTGCCTCACCCTAGAAGTATAATAGTGCATTTCACTCGTCATTTCATGCGCTTTGAGATGCCGCTAAGCACAATAAGCTATCTGTAATAGAAGCGACGCAAATTGAACAAATGTGATAGAATTTCGCTGAATTCTTAAATTAACCATAATATAAAATGATCTAATCGGGTCCCTGTTTGCCCTACCCTAGAAGTTTAATAGTGCATTTCACTCGTCATTTCATGCGCTTTGAGATGCCGCTTAGCCCAATACGCTATCTGAAATAGGAGCGACGTAAATTGAACAAATGTGATAGAATTTCGCTGAATTCTTAAATTACCCATAATATAAAATGATCTAATCGGGTCTCTGATTGCCCTATCATAGAAGTTTAATAGTGCATTTTACTCGCCATTCCACGAGCTTTAAGATGCCGCCTAGCACAGTACGCTATCTGAAATAGGAGCGACGTAAGTTGAACAAATGTGATAGAATTTCGCTGAATTCTTATATTAACCAAAGTATAAAATGATCTAGTCTGGTCTCTGATTGCCCTATCATAGAAGGTTAATAGTGCATTTTACTCGCCATTCCACACGCTTTAAGATGCCGCCTAGCCCAGTACGCTGTCTGAAATTGGAGCGACGTAAATTGAACAAATGTGATAGAATCTCGCTGAAGTCTTATATTAACCTTAATGTAAAATGATCTAATCGGGTCTCTGTTCGCCCTACCCTAGAAGTTTAATAGTGCATTTTACTCGCCATTTCGTGCGCTTTGAGATGCCGCTTATCCCAATACGCTATCTGAAATAGGAGCGACGTAAATTGAACAAATGTGATAGAATTTCGCTGAATTCTTAAATTAACCATAATATCAAATGATCTAATCGGGTCTCTGTTTGCCCTACCCTAGAAGTTTAATAGTGCATATCACTCGTCATTTCATGCGCTTTGAGATGCCGCTAAGCACAATAAGCTATCTGGAATAGCAGCGACGTAAATTGAACAAATGTGAAAGAATTACGCCGCATTCTTATATTAACCGTAATATAAAATGATCTAATCGGGTCTCTGTTTGCCTTATCCTAGACGTTTAATAGTGCATTTTACTCGCCATTTCACGCGCTTTAAGATGCCGCCTAGCCCAGTACGCTACCTGAAATAGGAGCGACGTAAATTGAACAAATGTGATAGAATTTCGCTGAATTCTTAAATTAACTATAATATAAAATAACCTAATCGGGGCTCTGTTTGCCCTACCCTAGAAGTTTAATAGTGCATTTCACTCGTCATTTCATGCGCTTTGAGATGCCGCTAAGCCCAATAAGCTATCTGTAATAGAAGCGACGTAAATTGAACAAATGTGATAGAATTTCGTTGAATTCTTATATTAACCAAAATATAAAATGATCTAATCGGGTCTCTGATTGCCCTATCATAGAAGTTTAATAGTGCATTTTACTCGCCAGTTCATGCGCCTTCAGATGCCGCTTAGCCCAACAAGCTATCTGAAATTGCAGCGACGTAAATTGAACAAATGTGATAGAATTTCCCTGAAATCTTATATTAAACAAAATATAAAATGGCATAATCGGGTCTCTGTTCGCCCTAGCCTAGAAGTTTAATAGTGCATTTTGTTCGCCATTTCATGCGCTTTGAGATGCCGCTAAGCCCAATAAGCTGTCTGAAATAGGAGCGACGTAAATTGAACAAATGTGATAGAATCTCGCTGAATACTTATATTACCCTTAATGTAAAATGATCTAATCGGGTCTCTGTTCGCCCTACCCCAGAAGTTTAATAGTGCATTTCACTCGTCATTTCATGCGCTTTGAGATGCCGCGTAGCCCAATACGCTATCCGAAATAAGAGCGACGTAAATTGAACAAATGTGATAGAATTTCGCTGAATTCTTATATTAACCAAAGTATAAAATGATCTAGTCTGGTCTCTGATTGCCCTATCATAGAAGTTTAATAGTGCATATCACTCGTCATTTCATGCGCTTTGAGATGCCGCTAAGCACAATAAGCTATCTGGAATAGCAGCGACGTAAATTGAACAAATGTGAAAGAATTACGCCGCATTCTTATATTAACCGTAATATAAAATGATCTAATCGGGTCTCTGTTTGCCTTATCCAAGACGTTTAATAGTGCATTTTACTCGCCATTTCACGCGCTTTAAGATGCCGCCTAGCCCAGTACGCTACCTGAAATAGGAGCGACATGAGTTGAACAAATGTGATAGGATTACGCTGAATTCTTATATTAACCATAATATAAAATGATCTAATCGGGTCTCTGTTTGCCCTACCCTAATAGTTTAATTGTGCATTTTACTCTCCATTTCATGCGCTTTGAGATGCCGCTTATCCCAATACGCTATCTGAAATAGGAGCGACGTAAGTTGAACAAATGTGATAGAATTTCGCTGACATCTTAAATTAACCATAATATAAAATGATCTAATCGGGTCTCTGTTTGCCCTACCCTAGAAGTTTAATAGTGCATTTCACTCGACATTTCATGCTCTTTGAGATGCCGCTAAGCACAATAAGCTATCTGGAATAGCAGCGACGTAAATTGAACAAATGTGAAAAAATTACGCCGCATTCTTATATTAACCGTAATATAAAATGATCTAATCGGGTCTCTGTTTGCGTTCTCCTAGAAGTTTAATAGTGCATTTTACTCGCCATTCCACGCGCTTTAAGATGCCGCCTAGCTCAGTACGCTACCTGAAGTAGGAGCGGCGTAAGTTGAACAAATGTGATAGAATTACGCTGAATTCTTATATTAACCGTAATATAAAATGATCTAATCGGGTCTCTGTTTGCCTTATCCTAGAAGTTTGATAGTGCATTTTACTGGCCATTTCATGCGCTTTGAGATGCAGCTTAGCCCAATACGCTATCTGAAATAGGAGCGACGTAAATTGAACAAATGTGATAGAATTTTGCTGAATTCTTAAATTAACCACAATATAAAATGATCTAATCGGGTCTCTGTTTGCCCTACCCTAGTAGTTTAATTGTGCATTTTACTCGCCATTTCATGCGCTTTTCGATGCCGCTTATCCCAATACGCTATCTGAAATAGGAGCGACGTAAGTTGAACAAATGTGATAGAATTTCGCTGAATTCTTTTAAGAACCAGAATGTAAAATGATCTAATCGGGTCTCTGTTCGCCCTAGCCTAGAAGTTTAATAGCGCATTTTATTCGCCATTTCATGCGCCTTGAGATGCCGCTTAGCCCAATACGCTATCTGAAATAGGAGCGACGTAAATTGAACAAATGTGATAGAATTTCCCTGAAATTTTATATTAAACAAAATATAAAATGATCTAATCGGGTCTCTGATTGCCCTATCATAGAAGTTTAGCAGTGCATTTTACTCGCCATTCCACGCGCTTTAAGATGCCGCCTAGCCCAGTACGCTATCTGAAATAGGAGCGACGTAAATTGAACAAATGTGATAGAATTTCGCTGAATTCTTAAATTAACTATAATATAAAATGATCTAATCGGGTCACTGATTGCCCTACCCTAGAAGTTTAATAGTGCATTTTGCTCGCCATTTCATGCGCTTTGAGATGCCGCTTAGCCCAATACGCTATCTGAAATATGAGCGACGTAAATTGAACAAATGTGATAGAATTTCGCTGAATTCTTAAATTAACTATAATATAAAATGATCTAATCGGGTCTCTGTTTGCCTTATCCTAGAAGTTTAGCATTGCATTTTACTCGCCATCTCATGCGCTTTGAGATGCCGCTTAGCCCAATACGCTATCTGAAATAGGAGCGACGTAAATTGAACAAATGTGATAGAATATCGCTGAATTCTTAAATTAACTACAATATAAAATGATTTAATCGGGTCTCTGTTGGCCCTACCCTAGAAGTTTAATAGTGCATTTTACTCGCCATTTCATGCGCTTTGAGATGCCGCTTAGTGCAATACGCTATCTGAAATATGAGCGACGTAAATTGAACAAATGTGATAGAATTTCGCTGAATTCTTATATGAACCAAAATATAAAATGAACTCATCGGGTCTCTGTTTGCCCTACCCTAGAAGATTAATAGTGCATTTCACTCGTCATTTCATGCGCTTTGAGATGCCGCTAAGCACAATAAGCTATCTGAAATACGAGCGACGTAAATAGAACAATTGTGATAGAATTTCGCTGAATTCTTATATTAACCATAATGTAAAATGATCTAATCGGGTCTCTGATTGCCCTATCATAGAAGATTAATAGTGCATTTTACTCGCCACTCCACGCGCTTTAGGGTGCCGCTTAGCCCAGTACGCTATCCGAAATAGGAGCGACGTACATTGAACAAATGTGATAGAATTTTGCTGAATTCTTAAATTAACCATAATATAAAATGATCTAATCGGGTCTCTGTTTGCCCTACCCTAGAAGTTTAATAGTGCATTTTACTCGCCATTTCATGCGCTTTGAGATGCCGCATAGCCCAATACGCTATCTGACATAGGAGCGACGTAAATTGAACAAATGTGATAGAATTTCCGTGAAATCTTATATTAAACAAAATATAAAATGATCTAGTCTGGTCTCTGATTGCCCTATCATAGAAGCTTAATAGTGGATTTTACTCGCCATTCCACGCGCTTTAAGATGCCGCATAGCCCAGTATGCTATCTGAAATAGGAGCGACGTAACTTGAACGAATGTGATAGAATCACGCTGCATTCTTATATTAACCGTAATATAAAATGACCTAATCGGGTCTCTGTTTGCCCTACCCTAGAAGTTTAATAGTGCATTTCACGCGTCATTTCATGCGCTTTGAGATGCCGCTTAGCCTAATACGCTATCTGAAATTGGAGCGATATAAGTTGAACAAATGTGATAGAATTTCGCTGAATTCTTTTATTAACCATAATGTAAAAAGATCTAATCGGATCTCTGTTCGCCCGAGCCTAGAACTTTAATAGTGCATTTTATTCGCCATTTCAAACGCTCTGAGATGCCGCTTTGCCCAATACGCTATCTGAAATAGGAGCGACGTAAATTGAACAAATGTGATAGAATTTTGCTGAATTCTTAAATTAACCATAGTACAAAATGATCTAATCGGGTCTCTGTTTGCTCTACCCTAGAAGTTTAATAGTGCATTTTGCTCGCCATTTCATGCGCTTTGAGATGCCGCTTAGCTCAGTACGCTATTTGAAATAGGAGCGACGTAAGTTGAACAAATGTGATAGAATTTCGCTGAATTCTTAAATTAACCATAATGTAAAATGATCTAATCGGGTCTCTGTTTGCCTCACCCTAGAAGTATAATAGTGCACTTCACTCGTCATTTCATGCGCTTTGAGATGCCGCTAAGCCCAATAAGCTATCTGTAATAGAAGCGACGTAAATTGAACAAATGTGATAGAATTTCGCTGAATTCTTAAATTAACCATAATGTAAAATGATCTAATCGGGTCCCTGTTTGCCCTACCCTAGAAGTTTAATAGTGCATTTCACTCGTCATTTCATGCGCTTTGAGATGCCGCTTAGCCCAATACGCTGTCTGAAATAGGAGCGACGTAAATTGAACAAATGTGATAGAATTTCGCTGAATTCTTATATTAACCAAAGTATATAATGATCTAATCTGGTCTCTGATTGCCCTATCATAGAAGGTTAATAGTGCATTTTACTCGCCATTCCACGCGCTTTAAGATGCCGCCTAGCTCAGTACGCTGTCTGAAATAGAAGCGACGTAACTTGAACAAGTGTGATAGAATCTCGCTGAATACTTATATTAACCTTAATGTGAAATGATCTAATCGGGTCTCTGTTCGCCCTAGCCTAGAAGTTTAATAGCGCATTTTATTCGCCATTTCATGCGCCTTGAGATGCCGCTTAGCTCAGTACGCTATTTGAAGTAGGAGCGACGTAAGTTGAACAAATGTGATAGAATTTCGCTGAATTCTTAAATTAACCATAACATAAAATGATCTAATCGGGTCTCTATTTGCCCTACCCTAGAAGTTTAATAGTGCATTTTGCTCGCCATTTCATGCGCTTTGAGATGCGCTGAGCCCAATACGCTATTTGAAATAGGAGCGACGTAAATTGAACAAATGTGATAGAATTTCACTGAATTCTTATATTAACCAAAATATAAAATGATCTAATCGGGTCTCTGATTGCCCTATCATAGAATTTTAATTGTGCATTCTACTCGCCATTCCACCCGCTTTAAGATGCCGCCTAGCCCAGTACGCTATCTGAAATAGGAGCGACGGAAATTGAACAAATGTGATAGAGTTTTGCTGAATTCTTAAATAAACCATAATATAAAATGATCTAATCGGGTCTCTGATTGCCCTATCATAGAAGTTTAATAGTGCATTTTACTCGCCATTCCACGCGCTTTAAGATGCCGCTTAGCCCAGTACGCTATCTGAAATAGGAACGACGTAAGTTGAACAAATGTGATAGAATTACGCTGAATTCTTATATAACCGTAATATAAAATGATCTAATCGGGTCTCTGTTTGCCTCACCCTAGAAGTATAATAGTGCATTTCACTCGTCATTTCATGCGCTTTGAGATGCCGCTAAGCCCAATAAGCTATCTGTAATAGAAGCGACGCAAATTGAACAAATGTGATAGAATTTCGCTGAATTCTTAAATTAACCATAATATAAAATGATCTAATCGGGTCCCTGTTTGCCCTACCCTAGAAGTTTAATAGTGCATTTCACTCGTCATTTCATGCGCTTTGAGATGCCGCTTAGCCCAATACGCTATCTGAAATAGGAGCGACGTAAATTGAACAAATGTGATAGAATTTCGCTGAATTCTTAAATTAACCATAATATAAAATGATCTAATCGGGTCTCTGATTGCCCTATCATAGAATTTTAATAGTGCATTTTACTCGCCATTCCACGAGCTTTAAGATGCCGCCTAGCACAGTACGCTATCTGAAATAGGAGCGACGTAAGTTGAACAAATGTGATAGAATTTCGCTGAATTCTTATATTAACCAAAGTATAAAATGATCTAGTCTGGTCTCTGATTGCCCTATCATAGAAGGTTAATAGTGCATTTTACTCGCCATTCCACACGCTTTAAGATGCCGCCTAGCCCAGTACGCTGCCTGAAATTGGAGCGACGTAAATTGAACAAATGTGATAGAATCTCGCTGAAGACTTATATTAACCTTAATGTAAAATGATCTAATCGGGTCTCTGTTCGCCCTACCCTAGAAGTTTAATACTGCATTTTACTCGCCATTTCATGCGCTTTGAGATGCCGCTTATCCCAATACGCTATCTGAAATAGGAGCGACGTAAATTGAACAAATGTGATAGAATTTCGCTGAATTCTTAAATTAACCATAATATCAAATGATCTAATCGGGTCTCTGTTTGCCCTACCCTAATAGTTTAATTGTGCATTTCACTCGCCATTTCATGCGCTTTGATATGCCGCTTATCCCAATACGCTATCTGAAATAGGAGCGACGTAA
>CAKAJE020001688.1:0-25264 GCA_916610135.2 Macropis europaea | reverse complement strand
GCCATTCCACGCGCTTTAAGTTACCGCCTAGCCCAGTACGCTATCTAAAATAGGAGCGACGTAAATTGAACAAATGTGATAGAATTTTGTTGAATCCTTAAATTAACGGTAATATAAAATGATCTAATCGGGTCTCTGTTTGCCCTACCCTAGAAGTTTCATAGTGCATTTTACTCGCCATTTCATGCGCTTTGAGATGCCGCTTAGCCCAATACGCTATCTGAAACGTGAGCGACGTAAATTGAACAAATGTGATAGAATTACGCTGAATTCTTATATTAACCGAAATATAAAATGATCTAATCGGGTCTCTGTTTGCCTTATCCTAGAAGTTTAATAGTGCATTTTACTCGCCATTTCATGCGCTTTGAGATGCCGCTTAGCCCAATACCCTATCTGAAATAGGATCGACGTTATTTGAACAAATGTGAGAGAATTTCGCTGAATTCTTAAATTCACTATAATATAAAATGAACTAAACGGGTCTCTGTTTGCTCTACCCTAGAAGTTTAATAGTGCAGTTTCCTCGCCATTTCATGCGCTTTGAGATGCCGCATAGCCCAATACGCTATCTGAAATAGGAGCCACCTAAATTGAACAAATGTGATAGAATTTCCCTGAATTCTTATATTAACCTTAATGTAAAATGATCTAATCGGGTCTCTGTTCGCCCTACCCTAGAAGTTTAATAGTGCATTTCACTCGCTATTCCACGCGCTTTAAGATGCCGCCTAGCCCAGTACGCTATCTGAAATAGGAGCGACGTAAATTGCACAAATGTGATTGAATTTTGCTGAATTCTTAAATTAACCATAATATAAAATGATCTAATAGGGTCTCTGTTTGCCCTACCCTAGAAGTTTAATAGTGCATTTTACTCGCCATTCCACGCGCTTTAAGATGCCGCCTAGCCCAATACGCTATCTGAAATAGGAGAGACGTAAATTGAACAAATGTGATAGAATTTCCCTGAATTCTTATATTAATCTTAATGTAAAATGATCAAATCGGGTCTCTGTTCGCCCTACCCTAGAAGATTAATAGTGCATTTCACTCGCCATTTCATGCGCTTTGAGATGCCGCCTAGCCCAGTACGCTATCTGAAATAGCAGCGACGTAAATTGAACAAATGTGATATAATTTCCCTGAATTCTTATATTAACCATAATATAAAATGACCTAATCGGGTCTCTGTTTGCCATACCCTACAAGTTTAATAGTGGATTTTGCTCGCCATTTCATGCGCTTTGAGATGCCGCTTAGCCCAATACGCTATCTGAAATAGCAGCGACGTAAATTGAACAAATGTGATATAATTTCCCTGAATTCTTATATTAACCTTAATGTAAAATGATCTAATCGGGTCTCTGTTCGCCCTACCCTAGAAGTTTAATAGTGCATTTCACTCGCCATTTCATGCGCTTTGAGATGCCGCCTAGCCCAGTACGCTATCTGAAATAGGAGCGACGTAAGTTTAACAAATGTGATAGAATTACGCTGAATTGTTATGTTAACCGTAATATAAAATGATCTAATCGGGTCCCTGTTTGCCTTACACTAGAAGTTTACTAGTGCATTTTACTCGCCATTTCATGCGCTTTGAGATGCCGCTTAGCCCAATACGCTATCTGAAATATGAGCGACGTAAATTGAACAAATGTGATAGAATTTCCCTGAAATCTTATATTAAACAAAATATAAAATGATCTAATCGGGTCTCTGATTGCCCTATCATAGAAGGTTAGTAGCGCATTTTACTCGCCATTTCATGCGCTTTGAGATGCCGCAGAGCCCAATACGCTATCTGAAATATGAGCGACGTAAATTGAACGAATGTGATAGAATTTCGCTGAATTCTTATATTAACCTTAATGTAAAATGATCTAATCGGGTCTCTGTTCGCCCTACCCTAGAAGCTTAATAGTGCATTTCACTCGCTATTCCACGCGCTTTAAGATGCCGGCTAGCCCAGTAGGCTATCTGAAATATGAGCGACGTAAATTGAACAAATGTGATAGA
Source organism: Macropis europaea (assembly GCA_916610135.2). Taxonomy (NCBI): domain Eukaryota; kingdom Metazoa; phylum Arthropoda; class Insecta; order Hymenoptera; family Melittidae; genus Macropis; species Macropis europaea. The sequence continues at coordinate 23,245 of CAKAJE020001688.1, read as the reverse complement.
ATTTCGCTGACTTCTTATATTAACCTTAATGTAAAATGATCTAATCGGGTCTCTGTTCGCCCTACCCTAGAAGCTTAATAGTGCATTTCTCTCGTCATTTCATGCGCTCTAAGATGCCGCTTAGCCATGTAACCTATCTGAAATAGGAGCGATGTAAATTGAACAAATGTGATAGAATTTCCCTCAAGTCTTATATTAAACAAAATATAAAATGATCTAATCGGGTCTCTGATTGCCCTATCATAGAAGTTTAGTAGTGCATTTTACTCGCCATTCCACGCGCTTTAAGATGCCGCGTAGCCCAGTACGCTATCTAAAATAGGAGCGACGTAAGTTGAACAAATGTGATAGAATTACGCTGAATTCTTATATTAACCGTAATATAAAATGATCTAATCGGGTCTCTGTTTGCCTTATCCTAGAAGTTTAGTATTGCATTTCACTCGCCATTTCATGCGCTTTGAGATGCCGCTTATCCAAATACGCTATCTGAAATAGGAGCGACGTAAATTGAACAAATGTGATAGAATTTCGCTGAATTCTTAAATTAACTATAATATAAAATGATCTAATCGGGTCACTGATTGCCCTATCATAGAAGTTTAATAGTGCATTTCACTCGCTATTCCACGCGCTTTAAGATGCCGGCTAGCCCAGTAGGCTATCTGAAATAGGAGCGACGTAAGTTGAACAAATGTGACAGAATTACGCTGCATTCTTATATTCACCTTAATGTAAAATGATCTCTTCGGGTCTCTGTTCGCCCTACCCTAGAAGTATAATAGTGCATTTCACTCGTCATTTCATGCGCTTTCAGATGCCGCCTAGCCCAATACGCTATCTGAAATAGGAGCGACGTAAATTGAACAAATGTGATAGAATTTCGATGAATTCTTATATTAACCAAAGTATAAAATGATCTAGTCTGGTCTCTGATTGCCCTATCATAGAAGGTTAATAGTGCATTTTACTCGCCATTCCACACGCTTTGAGATGCCGCTTAGCCCAATACGCTATCTGAAATAGGAGCGACGTAAATTGAACAAATGTGATAGAATTTCGCTGAATTCTTTTATGAACCATAATGTAAAATGATCTAATCGGGTCTCTGTTCGCCCTAGCCTAGAGGTTTAATAGTGCATTTTACTCGCCATTCCACGCGCTTTAAGTTACCGCCTAGCCCAGTACGCTATCTAAAATAGGAGCGACGTAAATTGAACAAATGTGATAGAATTTTGTTGAATCCTTAAATTAACGGTAATATAAAATGATCTAATCGGGTCTCTGTTTGCCCTACCCTAGAAGTTTCATAGTGCATTTTACTCGCCATTTCATGCGCTTTGAGATGCCGCTTAGCCCAATACGCTATCTGAAACGTGAGCGACGTAAATTGAACAAATGTGATAGAATTACGCTGAATTCTTATATTAACCGAAATATAAAATGATCTAATCGGGTCTCTGTTTGCCTTATCCTAGAAGTTTAATAGTGCATTTTACTCGCCATTTCATGCGCTTTGAGATGCCGCTTAGCCCAATACCCTATCTGAAATAGGATCGACGTTATTTGAACAAATGTGAGAGAATTTCGCTGAATTCTTAAATTCACTATAATATAAAATGAACTAAACGGGTCTCTGTTTGCTCTACCCTAGAAGTTTAATAGTGCATTTTCCTCGCCATTTCATGCGCTTTGAGATGCCGCATAGCCCAATACGCTATCTGAAATAGGAGCCACCTAAATTGAACAAATGTGATAGAATTTCCCTGAATTCTTATATTAACCTTAATGTAAAATGATCTAATCGGGTCTCTGTTCGCCCTACCCTAGAAGTTTAATAGTGCATTTCACTCGCTATTCCACGCGCTTTAAGATGCCGCCTAGCCCAGTACGCTATCTGAAATAGGAGCGACGTAAATTGCACAAATGTGATTGAATTTTGCTGAATTCTTAAATTAACCATAATATAAAATGATCTAATAGGGTCTCTGTTTGCCCTACCCTAGAAGTTTAATAGTGCATTTTACTCGCCATTCCACGCGCTTTAAGATGCCGCCTAGCCCAATACGCTATCTGAAATAGGAGAGACGTAAATTGAACAAATGTGATAGAATTTCCCTGAATTCTTATATTAATCTTAATGTAAAATGATCAAATCGGGTCTCTGTTCGCCCTACCCTAGAAGATTAATAGTGCATTTCACTCGCCATTTCATGCGCTTTGAGATGCCGCCTAGCCCAGTACGCTATCTGAAATAGCAGCGACGTAAATTGAACAAATGTGATATAATTTCCCTGAATTCTTATATTAACCATAATATAAAATGACCTAATCGGGTCTCTGTTTGCCATACCCTACAAGTTTAATAGTGGATTTTGCTCGCCATTTCATGCGCTTTGAGATGCCGCTTAGCCCAATACGCTATCTGAAATAGCAGCGACGTAAATTGAACAAATGTGATATAATTTCCCTGAATTCTTATATTAACCTTAATGTAAAATGATCTAATCGGGTCTCTGTTCGCCCTACCCTAGAAGTTTAATAGTGCATTTCACTCGCCATTTCATGCGCTTTGAGATGCCGCCTAGCCCAGTACGCTATCTGAAATAGGAGCGACGTAAGTTTAACAAATGTGATAGAATTACGCTGAATTGTTATGTTAACCGTAATATAAAATGATCTAATCGGGTCCCTGTTTGCCTTACACTAGAAGTTTACTAGTGCATTTTACTCGCCATTTCATGCGCTTTGAGATGCCGCTTAGCCCAATACGCTATCTGAAATATGAGCGACGTAAATTGAACAAATGTGATAGAATTTCCCTGAAATCTTATATTAAACAAAATATAAAATGATCTAATCGGGTCTCTGATTGCCCTATCATAGAAGGTTAGTAGCGCATTTTACTCGCCATTTCATGCGCTTTGAGATGCCGCAGAGCCCAATACGCTATCTGAAATATGAGCGACGTAAATTGAACGAATGTGATAGAATTTCGCTGAATTCTTATATTAACCTTAATGTAAAATGATCTAATCGGGTCCCTGTTCGCCCTACCCTAGAAGCTTAATAGTGCATTTCACTCGCTATTCCACGCGCTTTAAGATGCCGGCTAGCCCAGTAGGCTATCTGAAATATGAGCGACGTAAATTGAACAAATGTGATAGAATTTCGCTGACTTCTTATATTAACCTTAATGTAAAATGATCTAATCGGGTCTCTGTTCGCCCTACCCTAGAAGTTTAATAGTGCATTTCTCTCGTCATTTCATGCGCTCTAAGATGCCGCTTAGCCATGTAACCTATCTGAAATAGGAGCGATGTAAATTGAACAAATGTGATAGAATTTCCCTCAAGTCTTATATTAAACAAAATATAAAATGATCTAATCGGGTCTCTGATTGCCCTATCATAGAAGTTTAGTAGTGCATTTTACTCGCCATTCCACGCGCTTTAAGATGCCGCGTAGCCCAGTACGCTATCTAAAATAGGAGCGACGTAAGTTGAACAAATGTGATAGAATTACGCTGAATTCTTATATTAACCGTAATATAAAATGATCTAATCGGGTCTCTGTTTGCCTTATCCTAGAAGTTTAGTATTGCATTTCACTCGCCATTTCATGCGCTTTGAGATGCCGCTTATCCAAATACGCTATCTGAAATAGGAGCGACGTAAATTGAACAAATGTGATAGAATTTCGCTGAATTCTTAAATTAACTATAATATAAAATGATCTAATCGGGTCACTGATTGCCCTATCATAGAAGTTTAATAGTGCATTTCACTCGCTATTCCACGCGCTTTAAGATGCCGGCTAGCCCAGTAGGCTATCTGAAATAGGAGCGACGTAAGTTGAACAAATGTGACAGAATTACGCTGCATTCTTATATTCACCTTAATGTAAAATGATCTCTTCGGGTCTCTGTTCGCCCTACCCTAGAAGTATAATAGTGCATTTCACTCGTCATTTCATGCGCTTTCAGATGCCGCCTAGCCCAATACGCTATCTGAAATAGGAGCGACGTAAATTGAACAAATGTGATAGAATTTCGATGAATTCTTATATTAACCAAAGTATAAAATGATCTAGTCTGGTCTCTGATTGCCCTATCATAGAAGGTTAATAGTGCATTTTACTCGCCATTCCACACGCTTTGAGATGCCGCTTAGCCCAATACGCTATCTGAAATAGGAGCGACGTAAATTGAACAAATGTGATAGAATTTCGCTGAATTCTTTTATTAACCATAATGTAAAATGATCTAATCGTGTCTCTGATTGCCCTATCATAGAACTTTAATAGTGCATTTTATTCGCCATTTCATACGCTTTGAGATGCCGATTAGCCCAATACGCTATCTCAAATAGGAGCGACGTAAATTGAACAAATGTGATAGAATTTCGTTGAATTCATATATTGACAAAAATATAAAATGAACTAATGGGGTCTCTGATTGCCCTATCATAGAAGTTTAATAGTGCATTTTACTCGCCATTCCACGCGTTTTAAGATGCCGCCTAGCCCAGTACGGTATCTGAAATAGGAGCGACGTAAATTGCACAAATGTGATTGAATTTTGCTGAATTCTTAAATTAACCATAATATAAAATGATCTAATAGGGTCTCTGTTTACCCTACCCTAGAAGTTTAATAGTGCATTTTACTCGCAATTCCACGCGCTTTAAGATGCCGCCTAGCCCAATACGCTATCTGAAATAGGAGAGACGTAAATTGAACAAATGTGATAGAATTTCCCTGAATTCTTATATTAATCTTAATGTAAAATGATCTAATCGGGTCTCTGTTCGCCCTACCCTAGAAGATTAATAGTGCATTTCACTCGCCATTTCATGCGCTTTGAGATGCCGCCTAGCCCAGTACGCTATCTGAAATAGCAGCGACGTAAATTGAACAAATGTGATATAATTTCCCTGAATTCTTATATTAACCATAATATAAAATGATCTAATCGGGTCTCTGTTTGCCATACCCTACAAGTTTAATAGTGGATTTTGCTCGCCATTTCATGCGCTTTGTGATGCCGCTTAGCCCAATACGCTATCTGAAATAGCAGCGACGTAAATTGAACAAATGTGATATAATTTCCCTGAATTCTTATATTAACCTTAATGTAAAATGATCTAATCGGGTCCCTGTTTGCCCTACCCTAGAAGTTTAATAGTGCATGTCACTCGTCATTTCATGCGCTTTGAGATGACGCTTAGCCCAATACGCTATCTGAAATATGAGCGACGTAAATTGAACAAATGTGATAGAATTTCCCTGAAATCTTATATTAAACAAAATATAAAATGATCTAATCGGGTCTCTGATTGCCCTATCATAGAAGGTTAGTAGCGCATTTTACTCGCCATTTCATGCGCTTTGAGATGCCGCAGAGCCCAATACGCTATCTGAAATATGAGCGACCTAAATTGAACGAATGTGATAGAATTTCGCTGAATTCTTATATTAACCTTAATGTAAAATGATCCAATCGGGTCTCTGTTCGCCCTACCCTAGAAGTTTAATAGTGCATTTCACTCGCTATTCCACGCGCTTTAAGTTGCCGGCTAGCCCAGTAGGTTATCTGAAATATGAGCGACGTAAATTGAACAAATGTGATAGAATTTCGCTGACTTCTTATATTAACCTTAATGTAAAATGATCTAATAGGGTCTCTGTTTACCCTACCCTAGAAGTTTAATAGTGCATTTTACTCGCAATTCCACGCGCTTTAAGATGCCGCCTAGCCCAATACGCTATCTGAAATAGGAGAGACGTAAATTGAACAAATGTGATAGAATTTCCCTGAATTCTTATATTAATCTTAATGTAAAATGATCTAATCGGGTCTCTGTTCGCCCTACCCTAGAAGATTAATAGTGCATTTCACTCGCCATTTCATGCGCTTTGAGATGCCGCCTAGCCCAATACGCTATCTGAAATAGCAGCGACGTAAATTGAACAAATGTGATATAATTTCCCTGAATTCTTATATTAACCTTAATGTAAAATGATCTAATCGGGTCCCTGTTTGCCCTACCCTAGAAGTTTAATAGTGCATGTCACTCGTCATTTCATGCGCTTTGAGATGACGCTTAGCCCAATACGCTATCTGAAATATGAGCGACGTAAATTGAACAAATGTGATAGAATTTCCCTGAAATCTTATATTAAACAAAATTTAAAATGATCTAATCGGGTCTCTGATTGCCCTATCATAGAAGGTTAGTAGCGCATTTTACTCGCCATTTCATGCGCTTTGAGATGCCGCAGAGCCCAATACGCTATCTGAAATATGAGCGACGTAAATTGAACGAATGTGATAGAATTTCGCTGAATTCTTATATTAACCTTAATGTAAAATGATCTAATCGGGTCTCTGTTCGCCCTACCCTAGAAGTTTAATAGTGCATTTCACTCGCTATTCCACGCGCTTTAAGTTGCCGGCTAGCCCAGTAGGCTATCTGAAATATGAGCGACGTAAATTGAACAAATGTGATAGAATTTCGCTGACTTCTTATATTAACCTTAATGTAAAATGATCTAATCGGGTCTCTGTTCGCCCTACCCTAGAAGTTTAATAGTGCATTTCTCTCGTCATTTCATGCGCTCTAAGATGCCGCTTAGCCATGTAACCTATCTGAAATAGGAGCGATGTAAATTGAACAAATGTGATAGAATTTCCCTCAAGTCTTATATTAAACAAAATATAAAATGATCTAATCGGGTCTCTGATTGCCCTATCATAGAAGTTTAGTAGTGCATTTTACTCGCCATTCCACGCGCTTTAAGATGCCGCGTAGCCCAGTACGCTATCTAAAATAGGAGCGACGTAAGTTGAACAAATGTGATAGAATTACGCTGAATTCTTATATTAACCGTAATATAAAATGATCTAATCGGGTCTCTGTTTGCCTTATCCTAGAAGTTTAGTATTGCATTTCACTCGTCATTTCATGCGCTTTGAGATGCCGCTTAACCCAATACGCTATCTGAAATAGGAGCGACGTAAGTTGAACAAATGTGACAGAATTACGCTGCATTCTTATATTCACCTTAATGTAAAATGATCTCTTCGGGTCTCTGTTCGCCCTACCCTAGAAGTATAATAGTGCATTTCACTCGTCATTTCATGAGCTTTGAGATGCCGCCTAGCCCAATACGCTATCTGAAATAGGAGCGACGTAAATTGAACAAATGTGATAGAATTTCGATGAATTCTTATATTAACCAAAGTATAAAATGATCTAGTCTGGTCTCTGATTGCCCTATCATAGAAGGTTAATAGTGCATTTTACTCGCCATTCCACACGCTTTGAGATGCCGCTTAGCCCAATACGCTATCTGAAATAGGAGCGACGTAAATTGAACAAATGTGATAGAATCACGCTGCATTCTTATATTAACCGTAATATAAAATGATCTAATCGGGTCTCTGTTTGCCCTAGCCTAGAAGTTTATCAGTGCATTTTACTCGTCATTTCATGCTTTTCAGATGCCGCTTAGCCTAATACGCTATCTGAAATTGGAGCGATATAAGTTGAACAAATGTGATAGAATTTCGCTGAATTCCTTCATTAACCATAATGTAAAATGATCTAATCGGATCTCTGTCCGCCCGAGTCTAGAACTTTAATAGTGCATTTTATTCGCGATTTCATACGCTTTGAATGCCGCTTTGTCCAATACGCTATCTGAAATAGGAGCGACGTAAATTGAACAAATGTGATAGAATTTCACTGAATTCTTATATTATCCAAAATAAAAAATGATCTAATCGGGTCTCTGATTGCCCTAGCATAGAAGTTTAATAGTGCATTTTACTCGCCATTCCGAACTCGTTAAGATGCCGCATAGCCCAATACGCTATCTGAAATACGAGCGACGTAAATTGAACAAATGTGATAGAATTTCGCTGAATTCTTAAATTTCCTATAATATAAAATGATCTAATCGGGTCACTGATTGCCCTATCCTAGAAGTTTAATAGAGCATTTTACTTGCCATTTCATGCGCTTTGGGATGCCGCTTAGCACAATACGCTATCTGAAATAGGAACGACGTAAATTGAACAAATGTGATAGAATTTCGCTGAATTCTTAAATTAACCATAATATAAAATGATCTAATCGGGTCCCTGTTTGCCCTACCCTAGAAGTTGAATTGTGCATTTCACTCGTCATTTCATGCGCTTTGAGATGCCGCTTAGCCCAATACGCTATCTGAAATAGGAGCGACGTAAATTGAACAAATTTGATAGAATTTCGCTGAATTCTTATATTAACCAAAGTATAAAATGATCTAATCTAGTCTCTGATTGCCCTATCATAGAAGGTTAATAGTGCATTTTACTCGCCATTCCACGCGCTTTAAGATGCCGCCTAGCCCAGTACGCTGTCTGAAATAGAAGCGACGCAAATTGAACAAGTGTGATAGAATCTCGCTGAATACTTATATTAACCTTAATGTAAAATGATCTAATCGGGTCTCTGTTCGCCCTACCCTAGAAGTTTAATAGTGCATGTCACTCGTCATTTCATGCGCTTTGAGATGACGCTTAACCCAATACGCTATCTGAAATAGGAGCGACGTAAGTTGAACAAATGTGATAGAATTTCACTGAATTCTTATATTAACCAAAATATAAAATGATCTAATCGGGTCTCTGATTGCCCTATCATAGAATTTTAATTGTGCATTCTACTCGCCATTCCACCCGCTTTAAGATGCCGCCTAGCCCAGTACGCTATCTGAAATAGGAGCGACGGAAATTGAACAAACGTGATAGAATTTTGCTGAATTCTTAAATTAACCATAATATAAAATGATCTAATCGGGTCTCTGATTGCCCTATCATAGAAGTTTAACAGTGCATTTTACTCGCCATTCCACGCGCTTTACGATGCCGCTTAGCCCAGTACGCTATCTGAAATAGGAACGACGTAAGTTGAACAAATGTGATAGAATTACGCTGAATTCTTATATTAACCGTAATATAAAATGATCTAATCGTGTCTCTGTTTTCCTCACCCTAGAAGTATAATAGTGCATTTCACTCGTCATTTCATGCGCTTTGAGATGCCGCTAAGCCCAATAAGCTATCTGTAATAGAAGCGACGTAAATTGAACAAATGTGATAGAATTTCGCTGAATTCTTAAATTAACCATAATATAAAATGATCTAATCGGGTCCCTGTTTGCCCTACCCTAGAAGTTTAATAGTGCATTTCACTCGTCATTTCATGCGCTTTGAGATGCCGCTTAGCCCAATACGCTATCTGAAATAGGAGCGACGTAAATTGAACAAATGTGATAGAATTTCGCTGAATTCTTAAATTAACCATAATATAAAATGATCTAATCGGGTCTCCGATTGCCCTATCATAGAAGATTAATAGTGCATTTCACTCGTCATTTCATGCGCTTTGAGATGCCGCGTAGCCCAATACGCTATCTGAAATAAGAGCGACCTAAATTGAACAAATGTGATAGAATTTCGCTGAATTCTTATATTAACCAAAGTATAAAATGATCTAGTCTGGTCTCTGATTGCCCTATCATAGAAGGTTAATAGTGCATTTCACTCGTCATTTCATGCGCTTTAAGATGCCGCCTAGCCCAGTACGCTACCTGAAATAGGAGCGACATAAGTTGAACAAATGTGATAGAATTACGCTGAATTCTTATATTAACCATAATATAAAATGATCTAATCGGGTCTCTGTTTGCCCTACCCTAATAGTTTTGAGGTGTATGGTGTGCGTAATGGATAACTCCGATTTGCGTTACACGCTCAATTTATTTACAATTAATATAACAGAATAAGAACAGGTATTGTCTGCGTCGCACGGTCGTACACGTGGTGAGTCGCAAGAGGTTCTGCCTCGTGTTCTCGTATGGTGACCGCGGCGCGCGGTCAGAAAACAACAGAAAAAACTCGTCGCGCAATCGGCAACCGTCGTCCGTTGCCGGTCTACGACGCGCCTGTGTTCGTACACTTTTAAAGAAAGATAGACCGTAAGCATTTAAAGAAAAGAAAGTTAGCGAGGGTAATATCTCGATCTTTCACGGCAGGGATGTGGTAGCAGTGCCGTAGCTGCTACATCACCCCCCTGCCAGTGATTTACCTGATCACGAAAATCCAGCTTGAAATCTGTCGAGAAATCGTACTCGCCTACCTGCGCGGGTGGTAAATTGTGGTGTTACAATATCGCGAGATACATTTGGTTCTGTGTCGGAATTATTACAATTTTTATGTGTTAAATGATCACTTACAATATACGCGGGTTTTAACCTCTCGATTGAAATTGTGACATGTTTTCCTTGACGGTCTATTAGAAAGGTTTTATGTCCGCGGCTAATGACACGATATGGTCCATCATAAGGTTGTTGTAGAATGCCTTTCGATGCGTCGTGTCGTACGAAAACATGCTCGGAACTGGCAAGGTCTTTGTACACGAAGGTCCGCCGTGACCCATGGTGAGAACCTGCGACTGGGCTCAGATCCTGGAAATGTTGTCGCAGTTCCTTTACAAATGAAGTTGCGTCAGTGTCAGCTTCACCTGGACGCGGAGACAGGAATTCTCCAGGAAGTCGCAATGGTTCGCCGTACACCAACTCTGCTGTCGTTGCTTTTAAATCTTCCCTCCAGGCTGAACGAATACCCAGCAACGTGGTGGGAAGAATCTCTGTCCAACGTTGATTTTCATGGCAACGTATGGCTGCCTTTAACTGACGGTGGAACCTTTCCACCATCCCATTAGCCGCCGGGTGATATGCCGTAGTTCTTAGATGTCTGCTACCTGTTAACAAACTTAATTGTTTAAAAAGATTGGACTCAAATTGTCTACCTTGGTCCGTGGTGATCCTTAGCGGCGTTCCAAACCGAACAATCCACCCCTCGTAAAAGGCTCGAGCTACTGTGGCTGCTTCCTGGTCGCGGAGAGGTATTGCTTCAGGCCAGCGCGTAAAGCGATCCACGCAGGTAAGGCAATATCTGTATCCTTCGGAGACCGGTAGGATGACGATGTCCAAATGAACATGTTCGAACCTCGCCGATGGTCGCGAAAAAGAACCGAGGGGTGCTGATACGTGCCTGGTGATCTTGGAGCGTTGACATTGGATACAGTTCCGGGCCCATCTTCTGCAGTCTGTTTTGATCGATGGCCAAACGTACCTTTGCGTGATCAGTTTGACAGTGGCGTTGATTCCTGGATGCGATATTTTGTGTAGTGCGTTGAATGCAGTTTGACGAAACGATTTTGTGAGGAAAGGGCGAACGGTGTCTGTAGATATGTCACAGTAAATTTGTTGTGTACTTCCAGGAATGGATATGCGTTTTAAATTCAAACCGGTATTGCCTTGTAAGTACGTCAGTAATTCCTCGTCTTCTTCTTGCGATTTGGCCAGCATTTCAAAATCCAAAGTCTCTTCGATTTCGTCCACTCTTGACAACGCATCGGCGACAACGTTATCTCGACCTGCTACGTGGCGGATGTCCGTTGAGAATTCACTAATGAAGCTGAGATATCGAAATTGTCTTGGGGTGAATTTTTCTGGTTTCTGTTGGAAAGCGTAAAAGATTGGTTTATGGTCTGTGAAGATAGTGAAAGTTCTTCCCTCGATCATATGACGGAAATATTTGACTGCGAGGTAGATAGCGAGTAATTCTCTGTCGTATGTGGCGTATTTCTGTTCCGTTGAGCTGAGTTTTTTTGAAAAGAAACCCAGTGGTTCCCAATTATCACCGATGCATTGTTGAAGCGCGGCGCCAACAGCAGAATTCGAGGCGTCGCATATGATGGCCAATGGTGCGTCGATTTCCGGGTGTGTTAGTAGAGTAGCCTCTACTAACGCCTTTTTAGAGTCTTCAAATGCTGCGGTGGCGTCTGGTGTCCAATTTACAGGTGCGCTGCCTTTTATATTGTCCGCCAGCATGTCGTTCAGAGGTGCATGTACCTGTGCGGCTTTAGGTATGAAACGTCTATAAAAATTTACCATACCTAAAAACTGCCGTAATTGTTTCGCTGTGGTCGGCCGTGGATACTTTAAAATGGCCTCAACCTTTTCGGTGGACGGTCGGGTGCCTGATTCCGACACCAGGTAGCCTAAAAATTTTAACTCCGTCCTTCCGAAGATACATTTTGCAGTATTTATCACTATACCGTATTGTTTTAGCCGTTCAAAAACTATCTTGAGGTGTTGAAGGTGTTCCTCTTCGGATGTTGAAGCCACCAGTATGTCGTCAATGTATGCGAAACAAAAGTTCAAACCTCGCAACGCTTCATCGATAAAGCGCTGAAAGGTTTGAGCCGCGTTGCGCAACCCAAACGACATGAACGGAAATTCGAATAATCCGAAAGGAGTGGTAATAGCTGTCTTCGGAATATCTTCGGGTGCAACGGGGATTTGGTTGTAAGCTCGAACGAGATCAATGGTAGAAAAAATTTTCTTGCCCCGCAAAGTTTGTGCAAAATCTTCAATATGCCTGACGGGATATCGGTCCGGCAAGGTCCTGGCGTTGAGAGCACGATAATCGCCACATGGTCTCCATTCGTCACTTCCTTTTTTGGGTACCATGTGCAAAGGTGACGACCAGCTACTCTCCGACGGTCGGGTTGTTCCTAATCGCGACATGGTTTCAAATTCCTTTTTGGCTGCCTGTAGCCTACCTGGTGCAAGACGCCGTGGTTTGCAGGTAACAGGTGGACCTGGTGCAGTACGAATGTGGTGCATCGTGCTGTGTTTTGGTTCGGAAGGTGTTCCTTCCGGTTTCGTAATTTCGGGAAATCGCTGGAGTAGAACATGATAAGCGGATTCCCCGAAGACTGTTTTGATGCTCGGGACGGCTTCGCGGGCAGGCATTCCTCGTGTCGAGAGAGACGTCACTTGATCTAAGAGACGGCGATTGCGAACGTCTACCATTAGTCCGAAGTGAGCGAGGAAATCGACCCCGATTATGGGCCTGGAGACGTCGGCGATTACGAATCTCCATGTGAAAACCCGACGTAACCCTAAATTGAGAGTTAAAGTCGTAGTCCCGTACGTTGCGATGGTGGTGCCATTTGCTGCGGAAAGCTCGTAGGATGATTTTTCGCGCCGTCCTCGGATCATTGCTCGTGGAAAGACACAGAGGTCGGCGCCTGTGTCGACCAAAAATTGCGTCTTCGTGTCGTGATCGATGACGAAGAGACGGCGTAAAGTCGGGCTGGGGTCGCTAGCCGTCGTTAACGACTGCCCGGAATGTTTCCCGCCTGGAAGGTGCACGGCTTAATGCAGTCCCTTGCGTCGGTACCGAAACTCCAGTGGTACCAGCATATTCCATCCTTGCCATGTGTGCGCTTCCTCGATCGAGATCCGGAACGGCTCCGAGGACGTGAACGGGATCGAGGCTCCCTATCTCTCCGCGAGGTACGATCGCTCGTCATTTCTTGACGAAGCGCCGCTATTTCTTCTCGTAGCGATAGAGCGAGCTGCGACATTTTCAATTGCAATAAAGCCTCGAGGGACCTACCTGCGTCGATTTCCTGCGGCGCCGGGGGTGACGCTTCGGCAATTTGATGGCGATGAGGCCTGGTATCGGTGATAGCGTCCGCCAGCTCGGCCACTTTGTCCAGTTCCGTGTCCTTCTGCGTGGCTAAAATTACCTGCGTGCTCGTCGGTAACCTCCCTAGCCAAAGGGTTCGCAATAAGGCGTCGGATACTTGCGTCCCGGCTAGGCTGCGCAGATGCCTCAAAAATTGCGAAGGTTTCCGATCGCCGATTTCCTCATGCTCCAGGAGGCGTCGCGTCTTCTGCTCTTGAGACACGCTCAAACGTCGGATCAGCTCGGTTTTTAGTTTTTCATACTGACCGGTCGCTGGCGGGTTCATTATTATGTCTCGAACCTCTGTGGCGTAACGTGGATCCAGGGCACTCAGGATATACCCGAACCTGGTGCTGTCGGTGGTCACTCCGGATACCTCAAAACTCCTTTCCACCATGCTGAACCACATTTCCGGATCGCTAGGACAAAAATCCGGTATACGAACGGCGACTCTTTCTATCGACGCTCTGCTCGTGGAGGCGTTGGCAGGGATATCCGCGTTCATGGCTGTATTGCTGCTTCAGCGGAGAGATCACTTACACTTTTAGCAGTTCTGCGCGAATTACACTATTGTATAAAAAGTTCACGGAAGTCTTTAAAAAAAATACAGTCGATGGAGAGAAGAGAAAAAAAAATTTTGTCTTGTCACGATTACGATCACGATCACAATCACTTCACGATCACGTCGCGATCACGTCGGGGTCACCAATAATTGAGGTGAATGTGTGCGTAATGGATAACTCCGATTTGCGTTACACGCTCAATTTATTTACAATTAATATAACAGAATAAGAACAGGTATTGTCTGCGTCGCACGGTCGTACACGTGGTGAGTCGCAAGAGGTTCTGCCTCGTGTTCTCGTATGGTGACCGCGGCGCGCGGTCAGAAAACAACAGAAAAAACTCGTCGCGCAATCGGCAACCGTCGTCCGTTGCCGGTCTACGACGCGCCTGTGTTCGTACACTTTTAAAGAAAGATAGACCGTAAGCATTTAAAGAAAAGAAAGTTAGCGAGGGTAATATCTCGATCTTTCACGGCAGGGATGTGGTAGCAGTGCCGTAGCTGCTACAGTTTAATTGTGCATTTCACTCGCCATTTCATGCGCTTTGAGATGCCGCTTAGCCCAATACGCTATCTGAAATAGGAGCGACGTAAATTGAACAAATGTGATAGAATTTCGCTGAATACTTATATTAACCAAAATATAAAATGATCTAATCGGGTCTCTGATTGCCCTATCATAGAAGTTTAGTAGTGCATTTTACTCGCCATTCCACGCGATTTAAGATGCCGCCTAGCCCAGTACGCTAACTGAAATAGGAGCGACGTAAGTTGAACAAATGTGATAGAATTACGCTGAATTCTTATATTAACCGTAATATAAAATGATCTAATCGGGTCTCTGTTTGAATTATCCTAGAAGTTTGATAGTGCATTTCACTCGCCATTTCATGCGCTTTGAGATGCCGCTTAGCCCAATACGCAATTTGAAATAGGAGCGACGTAAATTGAACAAATGTGATAGAATTTCGCTGAATTCTTAAATTAACTATAATATGAAATTATCTAATCGGGTCTCTGTTTGCCCTACCCTAGAAGTTTAATAGTGCATTTTACTCGTCATTTCATGCGCTTTGAGATGCCGCTTAGCCCAATACGCTATCTGAAATAGGAGCGATGTAAATTGAACAAATGTGATAGAATTTCGCTGAATTCTTTTATTAACGATAATGTAAAATGATCAAATCGGGTCTCTGTTCGCCCTGGCCTAGAAGTTTAATAGTGCATTGTATTCGCCATTTCATGCGCTTTGAGATGCCGCGTAGCCCAATACGCTGTCTGAGATAGGAGCGACGTAAATTGAACAAATGTGATAGAATTTCCCTGAAATCTTATATTGAACAAAATATAAAATGATCTAATCGGGTCTCTGATTGCCC
This sequence comes from Macropis europaea, assembly GCA_916610135.2. Taxonomy (NCBI): domain Eukaryota; kingdom Metazoa; phylum Arthropoda; class Insecta; order Hymenoptera; family Melittidae; genus Macropis; species Macropis europaea. The sequence continues at coordinate 7,710 of CAKAJE020001688.1, read as the reverse complement.
TATCATAGAAGCTTAGAAGTGCATTTTACTAGCCATTCCACGCGCTTTAAGATGCCGCCTAGCCCAGTATGCTATCTGAAATAGGACCGACGTAAATTGAACAAATGTGATAGAATTTTGCTGAATTCTTATGTTAACCTTAATGTAAAATGATCAAATCGGGTCTCTGTTTGCCCTACCCTAGAAGTTTAATAGTGTATTTTACTCGCCATTTCATGCGCTTTGAGATGCCGCCTAGCCCTGTACGCTATCTGAAATAGGAGCGACGTTAGTTGAACAAATGTGATAGAATTACGCTGAATTCTTATATTAACCATAATATAAAATGATCTAATCGGGTCTCTGTTTGCCTTACCCTAGAAGTTTAATAGTGCATTTTACTCGCCATTTCATCCGCTTTGAGATGCCGCCTAGCCCTGTACGCTATCTGAAATAGGAGCGACGTTAGTTGAACAAATGTGATAGAATTACGCTGAATTCTTATATTAACCATAATATAAAATGATCTAATCGGGTCTCTGTTTGCCTTACCCTAGAAGTTTAATAGTGCATTGTACTCGCCATTTCATGCGCTTTGAGATGCCGCGTAGCCCAATACGCTATCTGAAATAGGAGCGATGTAAATTGTACAAATGTGATAGAATTTCGCTGAATACTTTTATTAACCATACTGTAAAATGATCTAATCGGGTCTCTGTTCGCCCTAGCCTAGAAGTTTAATAGTGCATTCTATTCGCCATTTCATGCGCTTTGAGATGCCGCTTAGCGCAATACGCTATCTGAAATAGGAGCGACGTAAATTCAACAAATGTGATAGAATTTCCCTGAAATCTTATATTAAACAAAATATAAAATGATCTAATCGGGTCTCTGATTGCCCTATCATAGAAGTTTAGTGGTGCATTTTACTCGCCATTCCACGCGGTTTAAGATGCCGCCTAGCCCAGTACGCTATCTGAAATAGGAGCGACGTAAGTTGAACAAATGTGATAGAATTTCGCTGAATTCTTAAATTAACTATAATATGAAATTATCTAATCGGGTCTCTGTTTGCCCTACCCTAGAAGTTTAATAGTGCATTTTACTCGCCATTTCATGCGCTTTGAGATGCCGCTTAGCCCAATACGCTATCTGAAATAGGAGCGATGTAAATTTAACAAATGTGATAGAATTTCGCTGAATTCTTTTATTAACCATAATGTAAAATGATATAATCGGGTCTCTGCTCGCCCTAGCCGAGAAGTTTAGTAGTGCATTTTACTCGCCATTTCATGCGAATTGAGATGCCGCTTAGCCCAATACGCTATCCGAAATAGGAGCGACGTAAATTGCACAAATGTGATAGAATTTCGCTGAATTCTTTTATTAACCGTAATATAAAATGATCTAATCGGGTCTCTGTTTGCCTTACCCTAGAAGTTTAATAGTGCATTTTATTCGCCATTTCATGCGCTTTGAGATGCCGCTTAGCCCAATACGCTAAATGAAATAGGAGCGACGTAAGTTGAACAAATGTGATAGAATTTCGCTGAATTCTTTTATTAACCATAATGTAAAATGATCTGATCGGGTCTCTGTTCGCTCTAGCCTAGAAGTTTAATAGTGCATTCCATTCGCCATTTCATGCGCTCTGAGATGCCGCTTACGCGAATACGCTATCTGAAACAGGAGCGACGTAAATTGAACAAATGTGATAGAATTTCCCTGAAATCTTATATTAAACAAAATATAAAATGATCTAATCGGGTCTCTGATTGCCCTATCATAGAAGTTTAGTAGTGCACTTTACTCGCCATTCCACGCGCTTCAAGATGCCGCCTAGCCCAGTACGCTATCTGAAACAGGAGCGACGTAAGTTGAACAAATGTGATAGAATTACGCTGAATTCTTATGTTAACCGTAATATAAAATGATCTAATCGGGTCTCTGTTTGCCCTACCCTAGAAGTTTAATAGTGCATTTTACTCGCCATTTCATCCGCTTTGAGATGCCGCCTAGCCCTGTACGCTATCTGAAATAGGAGCGACGTTAGTTGAACAAATGTGATAGAATTACGCTGAATTCTTATATTAACCATAATATAAAATGATCTAATCGGGTCTCTGTTTGCCTTACCCTAGAAGTTTAATAGGGCATTTTACTCGCCATTTCATGCGCTTTGAGATGCCGCTTAGCCCAATACGCTATCTGAAATAGGAGCGATGTAAATTGAACAAATGTGATACAAATTCCCTGAAATCTGATATTAAACAAAATATAAAATGATCTAATCGGGTCTCTGTTTGCCTTATCCTAGAAGTTTAGCATTGCATTTTACTCGCCATTTCATGCGCTTTGAGATGCCGCTTAGCCCAATACGCTATCTGAAATAGGAGCGACGTAAATTGAACAAATGTGATAGAATTTCGCTGAATTCTTAAATTAACTACAATATAAAATGATTTAATCGGGTCTCTGTTGGCCATACCCTAGAAGTTTAATAGTGCATTTTACTCGCCATTTCATGCGCTTTGAGATGCCGCTTAGTGCAATACGCTATCTGAAATACGAGCGACGTAAATAGAACAATTGTGATAGAATTTCGCTGAATTCTTATATTAACCAAAATATAAAATGATCTAATCGGGTCTCTGATTGCCCTATCATAGAAGATTAATAGTGCATTTTACTCGCCACTCCACGCGCTTTAGGGTGCCGCTTAGCCCAGTACGCTATCCGAAATAGGAGCGACGTAAATTAAACAAATGTGATAGAATTTCCCTGAAATCTTATATTAAACAAAATATAAAATGATCTAATCGGGTCTCTGATTGCCCTATCATAGAAGTTTAGCAGTGCATTTTACTCGCCATTCCACGCGCTTTAAGATGCCGCCTAGCCCAGTACGCTATCTACATTAGGAGCGACGTAAGTTGAACAAATGAGATAGAATTTCGCTCAATTCTTAAATTAACCATAATATAAAATGATCTAATCGGGTCTCTGTTTGCCCTACCCTAGAACTTTAATAGTGCATTTTATTCGCCATTTCATACGCTTTGAGATGCCGCTTTGCCCAATACGCTATCTGAAATAGGAGCGACGTAAATTAAACAAATGTGATAGAATTTCACTGAATTCTTATATTAACCAAAATATGAAATGATCTAATCGGGTCTCTGATTGCCCTAGCATAGAAGTTTAATAGTGCATTTTACTCGCCATTCCGCGCGCTTTAAGATGCCGAATAGCCCAGTTCGCTATCTGAAATATGACCGACGTAAGTTGAACAAATGTGATAGAATTACGCTGAATTCTTATATTAACCGTAATATAAAATGATCTAATCGGGTCTCTGTTTGCCTCACCCTAGAAGTATAATAGTGCATTTCACTCGTCATTTCATGCGCTTTGAGATGCCGCTAAGCCCAATAAGCTATCTGTAATAGAAGCGACGTAAATTGAACAAATGTGATAGAATTTCGCTGAATTCTTAAATTAACCATAATGTAAAATGATCTCATCGGGTCCCTGTTTGCCCTACCCTAGAAGTTTAATAGTACATTTCACTCGTCATTTCATGCGCTTTGAGATGCCGCTTAGCCCAATACGCTATCTGAAATAGGAGCGACGTAACTTGAACAAGTGTGATAGAATCTCGCTGAATACTTATATTAACCTTAATGTAAAATGATCTAATCGGGTCTCTGTTCGCCCTAGCCTAGAAGTTTAATAGCGCATTTTAATCGCCATTTCATGCGCCTTGAGATGCCGCTTAGCACAATACGCTATCTGAAATAGGAGCGACGTAAATTGAACAAATGTGATAGAATTTCGCTGAAATCTTATATTAAACAAAATATAAAATGATCTAATCGGGTCCCTGATTGCCCTATCATAGAAGTTTAGCAGTGCATTGTACTCGCCATTCCTCGCGCTTTAAGATGCCGCCTAGCACAGTACGCTATCTGAAATAGGAGCGACGTAAGTTGAACAAATGTGATAGAATTTTGCTGAAATCTTATATTAAACAAAATATAAAATGATCTAATCGGGTCTCTGATTGCCCTATCATAGAAGTTTAACAGTGCATTTCACTCGTCATTTCATGCGCTTTGACATGCCGCTTAGCCCAATAAGCTATCTGAAATAGGAGCGACGTAAATTAAACAAATGTGATAGAATTTCCCTGAAATCTTATATTAAACAAAATATAAAATGAGCTAATCGGGTCTCTGATTGCCCTATCATAGAAGTTTAGTAGTGCATTTTACTCGCCATTCCACGAGCTTTAAGATGCCGCCTAGCACAGTACGCTATCTGAAATAGGAGCGACGTAAGTTGAACAAATGTGATAGAATTTCGCAGAATTCTTATATTAACCAAAATATAAAATGATCTAATCGGGTCTCTGTTTGCCCTACCCTAGAAGTTTAATAGTGCATTTCTCTCGTCATTTCATGCGCTTTGAGATGCCGCTAAGCACAATAAGCTATCTGGAATAGCAGCGACGTAAATTGAACAAATGTGAAAGAATTACGCCGCATTCTTATATTAACCGTAATATAAAATGATCTAATCGGGTCTCTGTTTGCCTTATCCTAGAAGTTTAATAGTGCATTTTACTCGCCATTTCACGCGCTTTAAGATGCCGCCTAGCCCAGTACGCTACCTGAAATAGGAGCGACGTAAGTTGAACAAATGTGATAGAATTTTGCTGAATTCTTAAATTAACCACAATATAAAATGATCTAATCGGGTCTCTGTTTGCCCTACCCTAGTAGTTTAATTGTGCATTTTACTCGCCATTTCATGCGCTTTTCGATGCCGCTTATCCCAATACGCTATCTGAAATAGGAGCGACGTACGTTGAACAAATGTGATAGTATTTCGCTGAATCCTTTTAAGAACCAGAATGTAAAATGATCTAATCGGGTCTCTGTTCGCCCTAGCCTAGAAGTTTAATAGCGCATTTTATTCGCCATTTCATGCGCCTTGAGATGCCGCTTAGCCCAATACGCTATCTGAAATAGGAGCGACGTAAATTGAACAAATGTGATAGAATTTCCCTGAAATCTTATATTAAACAAAATATAAAATGATCTAATCGGGTCTCTGATTGCCTTTCATAGAAGTTTAGCAGTGAATTTTACTCGCCATTCCACGCGCTTTAAGATGCCGCCTAGCCCAGTACGCTATCTTAATTAGGAGCGACGTAAGTAGAACAAATGTGATAGAATTACGCTGAATTCTTATATTAACCGTAATATAAAATGATCTAATCGGGTCTCTGTTTGCCTTATCCTAGAAGCTTAGTATTGCATTTTACTCGCCATTTCATGCGCTTTGAGATACCGCTTAGCCCAATACGCTATCTGAAATAGGAGCGACGTAAATTGAACAAATGTGATAGAATTTCGCTGAATTCTTAAATTAACTATAATATAAAATGATCTAATCGGGTCACTGATTGCCCTACCCTAGAAGTTTAATAGTGCATTTTGCTCGCCATTTCATGCGCTTTGAGATGCCGCTTAGCCCAATACGCTATCTGAAATATGAGCGACGTAAATTGGACAAATGTGATAGAATTTCGCTGAATTCTTAAATTAACTATAATATAAAATGATCTAATCGGGTCTCTGTTTGCCTTATCCTAGAAGTTTAGCATTGCATTTTACTCGCCATTTCATGCGCTTTGAGATGCCGCTTAGTGCAATACGCTATCTGAAATATGAGCGACGTAAATTGAACAAATGTGATAGAATTTCGCTGAATTCTTGTATGAACCAAAATATAAAATGATCTAATCGGGTCTCTGTTTGCCCTACCCTAGAAGTTTAATAGTGCATCTCACTCGTCATTTCATGCGCTTTGAGATGCCGCTAAGCACAATAAGCTATCTGAATTACGAGCGACGTAAATAGAACAATTGTGATAGAATTTCGCTGAATTCTTATATTAACTAAAATATAAAATGATCTAACCGGGTCTCTGATTGCCCTATCATAGAAGATTAATAGTGCATTTTACTCGCCACTCCACGCGCTTTAGGGTGCCGCTTAGCCCAGTACGCTATCCGAAATAGGAGCGACGTACATTGAACAAATGTGATAGAATTTTACTGAATTCTTAAATTAACCATAATATAAAATGATCTAATCGGGTCTCTGTTTGCCCTACCCTAGAAGTTTAATAGTGCATTTTACTCGCCATTTCATGCGCTTTGAGATGCCGCATAGCCCAATACGCTATCTGAAATAGGAGCGACGTAAATTGAACAAATGTGATAGAATTTCCGTGAACTCTTATATTAAACAAAATATAAAATGATCTAATCGGGTCTCTGATTGCCCTATCATAGAAGTTTAGTAGTGCATTTTACTCGTCATCCCACGCGCTTTAAGGTGCCGCCTAGCCCAGTACGCTATCTGAAATAGGAGCGACGTAAGTTGAACAAATGTGATAGAATTTTGCTGAATTCTTAAATTAACCATAATATAAAATGATCTAATCGGGTCTCTGTTTGCCCTACCCTAGAAGTTTAATAGTGCATTTCACTCGTCACTTTATGCGCTTTGAGATGCCGCTAAGCCCAATAAGCTATCGGAAATAGGAGCGACGTAAATTGAACAAATGTAATAGAATTTCGCAGAATTCTTATGTTAACCAAAATATAAAATGATTTAATCTGGTCTCTGTTCGCCATAGCCTAGAAGTTTAATAGTGCATTTTGTTCGCCATTTCATGCGCTTTGTGATGCCGCTTAGCCCAATACGCTATCTGAAATACGAGCGACGTAAATTGAACAAATGTGATAGAATTTCCCTGAAATCTTATATTAAACAAAATATAAAATGATCTAGTCTGGTCTCTGATTGCCCTATCATAGAAGTTTAATAGTGGATTTTACTCGCCATTCCACGCGCTTTAAGATGCCGCCTAGCCCAGTATGCTATCTGAAATAGGAACGACGTAAATTGAACAAATGTGAGAGAATTTTGCTGAATTCTTAAATTAACCATAATATAAAATGACCTAATCGGGTCTCTGTTTGCCCTACCCTAGAAGTTTAATAGTGCATTTCACGCGTCATTTCATGCGCTTTGAGATGCCGCTTAGCCTAATACGCTATCTGAAATTGGAGCGATATAAGTTGAACAAATGTGATAGAAATTCGCTGAATTCTTTTATTAACCATAATGTAAAAAGATATAATCGGATCTCTGTTCGCCCGAGCCTAGAACTTTAATAGTGCATTTTATTCGCCATTTCAAACGCTTTGAGATGCCGCTTTGCCCAATACGCTATCTGAAATAGGAGCGACGTAAATTGAACAAATGTGATAGAATTTCACTGAATTCTTATATTAACCAAAATGTAAAATGATCTAATCGGGTCTCTGATTGCCCTAGGATAGAAGTTAAATAGTGCATTTTACTCGCCATTCCGAACGCTTTAAGATGCCGCATAGCCCAGTTCGCTATCTGCAATAGGAGCGACGTAAATTGAACAAATGTGATAGAATTTTGCTGAATTCTTAAATTAACCATAGTACAAAATGATCTAATCGGGTCTCTGTTTGCTCTACCCTAGAAGTTTAATAGTGCATTTTGCTCGCCATTTCATGCGCTTTGAGATGCCGCTTTGCTCAGTACGCTATTTGAAATAGGAGCGACGTAAGTTGAACAAATGTGATAGAATTTCGCTGAATTCTTAAATTAAATATAA
>CAKAJE020001687.1:0-37530 GCA_916610135.2 Macropis europaea | reverse complement strand
ATTCTTATATTAACCAAAATAGAAAATGATCTAATCGGGACTCTGATTGCCCTATCATAGAAGTTTAATAGTGCATTTTGCACGCCATTCCACGCGCTTTAAGTTGCCGCCTAGCCCAGTACGCTATCTGAAATAGGAGCTACGTAAGTTGAACGAATGTCACAGAATTACGCTGAATTCTTATGTTAACCGTAATGTAAAATGATCTAATCGGGTCTCTGTTTGCCTTATCCTAGAAGTTTAATAGTGCATTTTATACGCCATTTCATGCGCTTTGAGATGCCGCTTAGCCCAATACGCTATCTGAAATAGGAGCGACGTAAATTGAACAAATGTGATAGAATTTCGCTGAATTCTTATATTAACCAAAATATAAAATGATCTAATCGGGTCTCTGATTGCCCTATCATAGAAGTTTAATAGTGCATTTTACTCGCCATTCCTCGCGCTTTAAGATGCCGCCTATCCGGGTACGCTATCTGAAATAGGAGCGACGTAAATTGAACAAATGTGATAGAATTTTTCTGTATTCTTAAATTAACCATAATATGAAATGACCTAATCGGGTCTCTGTTTGCCCTACCCTAGAAGTTTAATTGTGCATTTTACTCGCCGTTTCTTGCACTTTGAGACGCCGCTTACCCCAATACGCTATCTGAAATATCAGCGACGTAAATTGAACAAATGTGAGAGAATTTCACTGAATTCTTAAATTAACCATAATATAAAATGATCTAATGTGGTCTCTGTTTGCCCTACCCTAGAAGTTTAATAGTGCATTTTACTCGTCATTTCTTGCGCTTTGAGATGCCGCTTAGCACAAGTCGCTATCTGAAATAGGAGCGATGTAAATTGAACAAATGTGAGAGAATTTCACTGAATTCTTAAATTAACCATAATATAAAATGATCTAATGTGGTCTCTGTTTGCCCTACCCTAGAAGTTTAATAGTGCATTTTACTCGTCATTTCTTGCGCTTTGAGATGCCGCTTAGCCCAATACGCTATCTGAAATAGGAGCGACGTAAATTGAACAAATGTGATAGAATTTCGCTGAATTCTTATATTAAACAATACATAAAATGATCTAAACGGGACTCTGATTGCCCTACCATAGAAGTTTAGTAGTGCATTTTACTCGCCCTTCCACGCGCTTTAAGATGCCGCCTAGCCCAGTACACTATCTGAAATAGGAGCGACGTATGTTGAACAAATGTGATAGAATTACGCTGAATTCTTATATTAACCGTAATATAAAATGATCTAATTGGGTCTCTGTTTGCCTTACCCTAGAAGTTTAATAGTGCATTTTACTCGCCATTTCATGCGCTTTGAGATGCCGCTTAGCCCAATACGCTATCTGAAATAGGAGCGACGTAAATTGAACAAATGTGATAGAATTACGCTGAATCCTTATATTAACCAAAATATAAAATGATCTAATCGGGTCTCTGATTGCCCTATTATAGAAGTTTAATAGTGCATTTTACTCGCCATTCCACGCGCTTTAAGATGCCGCCTAGCCCAATACGCTATCTGAAATAGGAGCGACGTAAAATGAACAAATGTGATAGGATTTCGCTGAATTCTTAAATTAACCATAATATAAAATGATCTAATCGGGTCTATATGTGCCCAACCCTAGAAGTTTCATAGTGCATTTTACTCGCCATTTCTTGCGCTTTGAGATGCCGCTTAGCCCAATACGCTATCTGAAATAGGAACGACGTAAATTGAACAAATGTGATAGAATTTCCCTGAAATCTTATATTAAACAATACATAAAATGATCTAATCGGGTCTCTGTTTGCATTACCCTCGAAGTTTAATAGTGCATTTTACTCGCCTTTCCACGCGCTTTAAGATGCCGCCTATCCGAGTACGCTATCTGAAATAGGAGCGACGTAAGTTGAACAAATGTGATAGAATAACGCTGAATTCTTAAATTAACCATAATATAAAATGATCTAATCGGGTCTATATGTGCCCAACCCTAGAAGCTTAATAGTGCATTTTACTCGCCATTTCTTGCGCTTTGAGATGCCGCTTAGCCCAATACGCTATCTGAAATAGGAGCGACTTAAATTGAAGAAATGTGATAGAATTTCCCTGAAATGTTATAGTAAACAAAATATAAAATGATCTATTCGGAACTCTGATTGCCCTATCATAGAAGTTTAGAAGTGCATTTTACTCGCCCTTCCACGCGCTTTAAGATGTCGCCTAGCCCAGTACACTATCTGAAATAGGAGCGACGTTAGTTGAACAAATGTGATAGAATTACGCTGAATTCTTATATTAACCGTAATATAAAATGATCTATTCGGGTGTCTGTTCGCCCTACCCTAGAAGTTTAATAGTGCATTTCACTCGCCATTCCATGCGCTTTGAGATGCCGCTTAGCCCAATACGCTATCTGAAATAGGAGCGACGTAAATTGAACAAATGTGATAGAATTTCGCTGAATTCTTATATTAACCAAAATATGAAATGATCTTATCGGGTCTCTGATTGCCCTACCCTAGAAGTTTAATAGTGCATTTTACTCGCCCTTTCGTGCGCTGTGAGATGCCGCTTAGCCCAATACGCTATCTGAAATAGGAGCGACGTAAATTGAACAAATGTGATAGAATTTCGCTGGATTCTTATATTAACCAAAATATAAAATGATCTAATCGGGTCTCTGATTGCCCTATCATAGAAGTTTAATACTGCATTTTACTCGCCATTCCACGCGCTTTAAGTTGCCGCCTAGCCCAGTACGCTATCTGAAATAGGAGCTACGTAAGTTGAACAAATGTCACAGAATTACGCTGAATTCTTATGTTAACCGTAATATAAAATGATCTAATCGGGCCTATGTTTGCCTTATCCTAGAAGTTTAAGAGTGCATTTTACTCGCCATTTCATGCGCTTTGAGATGCCGCTTAGCCCAATACGCTATCTGAAATAGGAGCGACGTAAATTGAACAAATGTGATAGAATTTCGCTGGATTCTTATATTAACCAAAATATAAAATGAACTAATCGGGTCTCTGATTGCCCTATCATAGAAGTTTAATAGTGCATTTTACTCGCCATTCCACGCGGATTATGTTGCCGCCTAGCCCAGTACGCTATCTGAAATAGGAGCTACGTAACTTGAACAAATGTGACAGAATTACGCTGAATTCTTATATTAACCGTAATATAAAATGATCTAATCGGGTCTCTGTTTGCCTACCCTAGAAGTTTAATAGAGCATTTTACTCGTCATTTCATGCGCTTTGAGATGCCGCCTAGCCCAGTACGCTATCCGAAATAGGAGCGACGTAAATTGAACAAATGTGATAGAACTTCGCTAGATTCTTATATTAACCAAAATATAAAATGATCTAATCCGGTCTCTGTTTGCCCTACCCTAGAAGTTGAATAGGGCATTGTACGAGCCATTTCTTGCGCTTTGAGATGCAGCTTAGCCCAATACGCTATCTGAAATAGGAGCGACGTAAATTGAACAAATGTGATAGAATTTCGCTGAATTCTTATATTAACCAAAATATAAAATGATCTAATCGGGTCTCTGATTGCCCTATCATAGAAGTTTAATAGTGCATTTTACTCGCCATTCCTCGCGCTTTAAGATGCCGCCTATCCGGGTACGCTATCTGAAATAGGAGCGACGTAAATTGAACAAATGTGATAGAATTTCGCTGAATTCTTATATTAACCAAAATATAAAATGATCTAATTGGGTCTCTGATTGCCCTATCATAGAAGTTTAATAGTGCATTTTACTCGTCACTGCACGCGCTTTAAGATGCCGCCTAGCCCAGTACACTATCTGAAATAGGAGCGACGTATGTTGAACAAATGTGATAGAATTACGCTGAATTCTTATATTAACCGTAATATAAAATGATCTAATCGGGTCTCTGTTTGCATTACCATAGAAGTTTAATAGTGCATTTTACTCGCCATTTCTTGCGCTTTGAGATGCCGCTTAGCCCAATACGCTATCTGAAATATCAGCGACGTAAATTGAACAAATGTGATAGAATTTCGCTGAATTCTTATATTAACCAAAATATAAAATGATCTAATCCGGTCTCTGTTTGCCCTACCCTAGAAGTTGAATAGGGCATTGTACGAGCCATTTCTTGCGCTTTGAGATGCAGCTTAGCCCAATACGCTATCTGAAATAGGAGCGACGTAAATTGAACAAATGTGATAGAATTTCGCTGAATTCTTATATTAACCAAAATATAAAATGATCTAATCGGGTCTCTGATTGCCCTATCATAGAAGTTTAATAGTGCATTTTACTCGCCATTCTTCGCGCTTTAAGATGCCGCCTATCCGGGTACGCTATCTGAAATAGGAGCGACGTAAATTGAACAAATGTGATAGAATTTCGCTGGATTCTTATATTAACCAAAATAGAAAATGATCTAATCGGGACTCTGATTGCCCTATCATAGAAGTTTAATAGTGCATTTTACACGCCATTCCACGCGCTTTAAGTTGCCGCCTAGCCCAGTACGCTATCTGAAATAGGAGCTACGTAAGTTGAACGAATGTCACAGAATTACGCTGAATTCTTATGTTAACCGTAATATAAAATGATCTAATCGGGTCTCTGTTTGCCTTATCCTAGAAGTTTAATAGTGCATTTTACACGCCATTTCATGCGCTTTGAGATGCCGCTTAGCCCAATACGCTATCTGAAATAGGAGCGACGTAAATTGAACAAATGTGATAGAATTTCGCTGAATTCTTATATTAACCAAAATATAAAATGATCTAATCGGGTCTCTGATTGCCCTATCATAGAAGTTTAATAGTGCATTTTACTCGCCATTCCTCGCGCTTTAAGATGCCGCCTATCCGGGTACGCTATCTGAAATAGGAGCGACGTAAATTGAACAAATGTGATAGAATTTTTCTGTATTCTTAAATTAACCATAATATGAAATGACCTAATCGGGTCTCTGTTTGCCCTACCCTAGAAGTTTAATTGTGCATTTTACTCGCCGTTTCTTGCACTTTGAGACGCCGCTTACCCCAATACGCTATCTGAAATATCAGCGACGTAAATTGAACAAATGTGAGAGAATTTCACTGAATTCTTAAATTAACCATAATATAAAATGATCTAATGTGGTCTCTGTTTGCCCTACCCTAGAAGTTTAATAGTGCATTTTACTCGTCATTTCTTGCGCTTTGAGATGCCGCTTAGCACAAGTCGCTATCTGAAATAGGAGCGATGTAAATTGAACAAATGTGAGAGAATTTCACTGAATTCTTAAATTAACCATAATATAAAATGATCTAATGTGGTCTCTGTTTGCCCTACCCTAGAAGTTTAATAGTGCATTTTACTCGTCATTTCTTGCGCTTTGAGATGCCGCCTAGCCCAGTACACTATCTGAAATAGGAGCGACGTATGTTGAACAAATGTGATAGAATTACGCTGAATTCTTATATTAACCGTAATATAAAATGATCTAATTGGGTCTCTGTTTGCCTTACCCTAGAAGTTTAATAGTGCATTTTACTCGCCATTTCATGCGCTTTGAGATGCCGCTTAGCCCAATACGCTATCTGAAATAGGAGCGACGTAAATTGAACAAATGTGATAGAATTACGCTGAATCCTTATATTAACCAAAATATAAAATGATCTAATCGGGTCTCTGATTGCCCTATTATAGAAGTTTAATAGTGCATTTTACTCGCCATTCCACGCGCTTTAAGATGCCGCCTAGCCCAATACGCTATCTGAAATAGGAGCGACGTAAAATGAACAAATGTGATAGGATTTCGCTGAATTCTTAAATTAACCATAATATAAAATGATCTGATCGGGTCTATATGTGCCCAACCCTAGAAGCTTCATAGTGCATTTTACTCGCCATTTCTTGCGCTTTGAGATGCCGCTTAGCCCAATACGCTATCTGAAATAGGAGCGACGTAAATTGAACAAATGTGATAGAATTTCCCTGAAATCTTATATTAAACAATACATAAAATGATCTAATCGGGTCTCTGTTTGCATTACCCTCGAAGTTTAATAGTGCATTTTACTCGCCTTTCCACGCGCTTTAAGATGCCGCCTATCCTAGTACGCTATCTGAAATAGGAGCGACGTAAGTTGAACAAATGTGATAGAATAACGCTGAATTCTTAAATTAACCATAATATAAAATGATCTAATCGGGTCTATATGTGCCCAACCCTAGAAGCTTAATAGTGCATTTTACTCGCCATTTCTTGCGCTTTGAGATGCCGCTTAGCCCAATACGCTATCTGAAATAGGAGCGACTTAAATTGAAGAAATGTGATAGAATTTCCCTGAAATGTTATAGTAAACAAAATATAAAATGATCTATTCGGAACTCTGATTGCCCTATCATAGAAGTTTAGAAGTGCATTTTACTCGCCCTTCCACGCGCTTTAAGATGTCGCCTAGCCCAGTACACTATCTGAAATAGGAGCGACGTTAGTTGAACAAATGTGATAGAATTACGCTGAATTCTTATATTAACCGTAATATAAAATGATCTATTCGGGTGTCTGTTCGCCCTACCCTAGAAGTTTAATAGTGCATTTCACTCGCCATTCCATGCGCTTTGAGATGCCGCTTAGCCCAATACGCTATCTGAAATAGGAGCGACGTAAATTGAACAAATGTGATAGAATTTCGCTGAATTCTTATATTAACCAAAATATGAAATGATCTTATCGGGTCTCTGATTGCCCTACCCTAGAAGTTTAATAGTGCATTTTACTCGCCCTTTCGTGCGCTGTGAGATGCCGCTTAGCCCAATACGCTATCTGAAATAGGAGCGACGTAAATTGAACAAATGTGATAGAATTTCGCTGGATTCTTATATTAACCAAAATATAAAATAATCTAATCGGGTCTCTGATTGCCCTATCATAGAAGTTTAATACTGCATTTTACTCGCCATTCCACGCGCTTTAAGTTGCCGCCTAGCCCAGTACGCTATCTGAAATAGGAGCTACGTAAGTTGAACAAATGTCACAGAATTACTCTGAATTCTTATGTTAACCGTAATATAAAATGATCTAATCGGGCCTATGTTTGCCTTATCCTAGAAGTTTAAGAGTGCATTTTACTCGCCATTTCATGCGCTTTGAGATGCCGCTTAGCCCAATACGCTATCTGAAATAGGAGCGACGTAAATTGAACAAATGTGATAGAATTTCGCTGGATTCTTATATTAACCAAAATATAAAATGAACTAATCGGGTCTCTGATTGCCCTATCATAGAAGTTTAATAGTGCATTTTACTCGCCATTCCACGCGGATTATGTTGCCGCCTAGCCCAGTACGCTATCTGAAATAGGAGCTACGTAACTTGAACAAATGTGACAGAATTACGCTGAATTCTTATATTAACCGTAATATAAAATGATCTAATCGGGTCTCTGTTTGCCTACCCTAGAAGTTTAATAGAGCATTTTACTCGTCATTTCATGCGCTTTGAGATGCCGCTTAGCCCAGTACGCTATCCGAAATAGGAGCGACGTAAATTGAACAAATGTGATAGAATTTCGCTGAATTCTTTTATTTACCATAATGTTAAATGATCTAATCGGGTCTCTGTTCGCCCTAGCGTAGAAGCTTAATAGTGCATTTTATTCGTCATTTCATGCGCTTTGAGATGCCGCTTAGCCCAATACGCTATCTGAAATAGGAGCGACGCAAATTGGACAAATGCGATAGAATATCGCTGAATTCTTATATTAACCATAATATAAAATGATGTAATCGGGTCTCTGTTCGCCCTACCCAAGAAGTTTAATAGTGCATTTCTCTCGTCATTTCATGCGCTTTGAGATGCCGCTAAGCCCAATAGCTATCTGAAATAGGAGCGACGTAAATTGAACAAATGTGATAGAACTTCGCTGAATTCTTATATTAACCAAAATATGAAACGATCTTATCGGGTCTCTGATTGCCTTACCCTAGAAGTTTAATAGTGCATTTTACTCGCCCTTTCGTGCGCTGTGAGGTGCCGCTTAGCCCAATACGCTATCTGAAATAGGAGCGACGTAAATTGAACAAATGTGATAGAATTTCGCTGGATTCTTATATTAACCAAAATATAAAATGATCTAAGCGGGTCTCTGATTGCCCTACCCTAGAAGTTTAGTAGTGCATTTTACTCGCCCTTCCACGCGCTTTAAGATGCCGCCTAGCGCAGTACGCTATCTGAAATAGGAGCTACGTAAGTTGAACAAATGTCGCAGAATTACGCTGAATCCTTATGTTAACCGTAATATAAAATGATCTAATCGGGTCTCTGTTTGCCTTATCCTAGAAGTTTAATAGTGCATTTTACTCGCCCTTCCACGCGCTTTAAGATACCGCGTAGCCCGGCACGCTATCTGAAATAGGAGCGACGTAAATTGAACAAATGTGATAGAATTTTGCTGAATTCTTAAATTAACCATAATATAAAATGATGTAATCGGGTCTCTGTTCGCCCTACCCAAGAAGTTTAATAGTGCATTTCTCTCGCCATTTCATGCGCTTGGAGATGCCGCTTAGCCCAATACGCTATCTGAAATAGGAGCGACGCAAATTGAACAAATGTGATAGAATTTCGCTGAATTCTTATATTAACCATAATATAAAATGATGTAATCGGGTCTCTGTTCGCCCTACCCAAGAAGTTTAATAGTGCGTTTCTCTCGTCATTTCATGGGCTTTGAGATGCCGCTTAGCCCAATAGCTATCTGAAATAGGAGCGACGTAAATTGAACAAATGTGATAGAATTTCCCTGAAATCTTATATTAACCGTAATATAAAATGACCTAATCGGGTCTCTGTTTGCATTACCCGAGAAGTTTAATAGTGCATTTTACTCGCCATTCCACGCGCTTTAAGATGCCGCCTATCCGAGTACGCTTTCTGAAATAGGAGCGACGTAAGTTGAACAAATGTGATAGAATAACGCTGAATTCTTATATTAACCGTAATATAAAATGGTCTAATCGGGTCTCCGTTTGCCTTATCCTAGAAGTTTAATAGTGCATTTTACTCGCCATTCCACGCGCTTTAAGACACCGCGTAGCCCAGTACGCTATCTGAAATAGGAGCGACGTAAATTGAACAAATGTGATAGAATTTTGCTGAATTCTTTTATTTACCATAATGTTAAATGATCTAATCGGGTCTCTGTTCGCCCTAGCGTACAAGCTTAATAGTGCATTTTATTCGTCATTTCATGCGCTTTGAGATGCAGCTTAGCCCAATACGCTATCTGAAATAGGAGCGACGTAAATTGAACAAATGTGATAGAATTTTGCTGAATTCTTTTATTTACCATAATGTTAAATGATCTAATCGGGTCTCTGTTCGCCCTAGCGAACAAGATTAATAGTGCATTTTATTCGCCATTTCATGCGCTTTGAGATGCCGCTTAGCCCAATACGCTATCTGAAATAGGAGCGACGTAAATTGAACAAATGTGATAGAATTTCGCTGAATTCTTAAATTAACCATAATATAAAATGATCTAATGGGGTCTCTGTTTGCCCTACCCGAGAAGGTTAATAGTGCATTTTACTCGCCATTTCTTGCGCTTTGAGATGCCGCTTAGCACAAGTCGCTATCTGAAATAGGAGCGAAGTAAATTGAACAAATGTGATAGAATTTCGCTGAATTCTTATATTAACCAAAATATAAAATGATCTAATCCGGTCTCTGTTTGCCCTACCCTAGAAGTTTAATAGTGCATTTTACGAGCCATTTCTTGCGCTTTGAGATGCAGCTTAGCCCAATACGCTATCTGAAATAGGAGCGACGTAAATTGAAAAAATGTGATAGAATTTCCCTGAAATCTTATGTTAAACAAAATGTAAAATGATCTAATCGGGTCTCTGTTCGCCCTAGCCTAGAAGTTTAATCGTGCATTTTACTCGCCATTTCATGCGCTTTGAGATGCCGCTTAGCCCAATACGCTATCTGAAATAGGAACGACGTAAATTGGACAAATGTGATAGAATTTCCCTGAATTCTTATATTAACCTTAATGTAAAATGATCTAATCGGTTCTCTGTTCGCCCTACCCTAGAAGTTTAATAGTGCCTTTCACTCGTCATTCCATGCGCTTTGAGATGCCGCTTAGCCCAATACGCTATCTGAAATAGGAACGACGTAAATTGAACAAATGTGATAGAATTTTGCTGAATTCTTAAATTAACCATAATATAAAATGATATAATCGGGTCTCTGTTTGCCCTACCCTAGAAGTTTAATAGTGCATTATACTCGCACTTTCATGCGCTTTGAGATGCCGCTTAGCCCAGTACGCTATCTGAAATATCAAAGACGTAAATTGAACAAATGTGATAGAATTTCGCTGAATTCTTATATTACCCTTAATGTAAAATGATCTAATCCGGTCTCTGTTCGCCCTACCCTAGAAGGTTAATAGTGCATTTCACTCGTAATTGCATGCGCTTTGAGATGCCGCATAGCCCAATTAGCTATATGAAATAGGAGCGACGTAAATTGAACAAATGTGATAGAATTTCGCTGAATCCTTGTATTAACCATAATATAAAATGATCTAATCGGGTCTCTGATTGCCCTACCCTAGAAGTTTAATAGTGCATTTTACTCGCCATTGCATGTGCATTGAGATGCCGCATAGCCCAATACGCTATCTGAAATAGGAGCGACGTAAATTGAACAAATGTGATAGAATTTCCGTGAACTCTTATATTAACCTTAATGTAAAATGATCTAATCGGGTCTCTGATCGCCCTACCATAGAAGTCTAATAGTGCATTTCACTCGCCATTTCATGCGCTTTGAGATGCCCGTTAGCCCAATACGCTATCTGAAATAGGAGCGACGTAAGTTCACAAATGTGATAGAATTTCGCTGAATTCTTGTATGAACCATAATGTAAAATGATCTAATCGGGTCTCTGTTCGCCCTAGCCTAGAGGTTTAATAGTGCATTTTACTCGCCATTCCACGCGCTTTAAGTTACCGCCTAGCCCAGTACGCTATCTAAAATAGGAGCGACGTAAATTGAACAAATGTGATAGAATTTTGCTGAATCCTTAAATTAACGGTAATATAAAATGATCTAATCGGGTCTCTGTTTGCCCTACCCTAGAAGTTTGATAGTGCATTTCTCTCGTCATTTCATGCGCTTTAAGATGCCGCTTAGCACTGTAACCTATCTGAAATAGGAGCGATGTAAATTGAACAAATGTGATAGAATTTCCCTGAAGTCTTATATTAACCCAAATATAAAATGATCTAATCGGGTCTCTGATTGCCCTATCATCGATGTTAAATAGTGAATTTCACTCGCCATTCCACGCGCAGTAAGATGCCGCCTAGCCCAGTACCCTATCTGAAATAGGAGCGACGTAAATTGAACAAATGTGACAGAATTTTGCTGAATTCTTAAATTAACCATAATATAAAATGATCTAATCGGGTCTCTGTTCGCCCTACCCTAGAAGTTTGATAGTGCATTTCTCTCGTCATTTCATGCGCTTTAATATGCCGCTTAGCACTGTAACCTATCTGAAATAGGAGCGATGTAAATTGAACAAATGTGATAGAATTTCCCTGAAGTCTTATATTAAACAAAATATAAAATGATCTAATCGGGTCTCTGATTGCCCTATCATAGAAGTTTAGTAGTGCATTTTACTCGCCATTCCAAGCGCTTTAAGATGCCGTCTAGCCCAGTACGCTATCTGAAATAGGAGCGACGTAAGTTGAACAAATGTGATGGAATTACGCTGAATTCTTATATTAACCGTAATATAAAATGATCTGATCGGGTCTCTGTTTGCCCTATCCTAGAAGTTTAGTAGTGCATTTCACTCGTCATTTCATGCGCTTTGAGATGCCGCTTAGCCCAATAAGCTATCTGAAATAGGAGCGACGTAAATTATAACAAATGTGATAGAATTTTTCTGAATTCTTAAATAAACCATAATATGAAATGATCTAATCGGGTCTCTGTTTGCCCTACCCTAGAAGTTTAACAGTGCATTTTGCTCGCCATTTCATGCGCTTTGAGATGCCGCTTAGCCCAATACGCTATCTGAAATAGGAGCGACGTAAATTGAACAAATGTGATAGAATTTCCCTGAAATGTTATAGTAAACAAAATATAAAATGATCTATTCGGAACTCTGATTGCCCTATCATAGAAGTTTAGTAGTGCATTTTACTCGCCCTTCCACGCGCTTTAAGATGCCGCCTAGCGCAGTACGCTATCTGAAATAGGAGCGACGTTAGTTGAACAAATGTGATAGAATTACGCTGAATTCTTATATTAACCGTAATATAAAATGATCTATTCGGGTCTCTGTTCGCCCTACCCTAGAAGTTTAATAGTGCATTTCACTCACCATTCCATGTGCTTTGAGATGCCGCTTAGCCCAATACGCTATCTGAAATAGGAGCGACGTAAATTGAACAAATGTGATAGAATTTCGCTGAATTCTTATATTAACCAAAATATAAAATGATCTAATCGGGTCTCTGATTGCCCTATCATAGATGTTTAAGAGTGCATTTTACTCGCCATTCCACCCGCTTTGAGATGCCGCCTAGCCCAGTACGCTATCTGAAATAGGAGCGACCTAAGTTGAACAAATGTGATAGAATTTCCCTGAAATCTTATATTAAAGAAAATATAAAATGATCTAAACGGGACTCTGATTGCCCTATCATAGAAGGTTAGTAGTGCATTTTACTCGCCCTTCCACGCGCTTTAAGATACCGCGTAGCCCAGCACGCTATCTGAAATAGGAGCGACGTAAATTGAACAAATGTGATAGAATTTTGCTGTATTCTTAAATTAACCATAATATAAAATGATGTAATCGGGTCTCTGTTCGCCCTACCCAAGAAGTTTAATAGTGCATTTCTCTCGTCATTTCATGCGCTTTGAGATGCCGCTTAGCCCAATAGCTATCTGAAATAGGAGCGACGTAAATTGAACAAATGTGATAGAATTTCGCTGAATTCTTATATTATCCAAAATATAAAATGATCTAATCGGGTCTCTCATTGCCCTACCCTAGAAGTTTAATAGTGCATTTTACTCGCCATTTCATGCGCTTTGAGATGCCGCTTAGCCCAGTACGCTATCTGAAATAGGAGCGACGTACATTGAACAAATGTGATAGAATTTCGCTGAATTCTTAAATTAACCATAATATGAAATGACCTAACCGGGTCTCTGTTTGCCCTACCCTAGAAGTTTAATAGAGCATTTTACTCGTCATTTCATGCGCTTTGAGATGCTGCCTAGCCCAGTACGCTATCTGAAATAGGAGCGACGTAAATTGAACAAATGTGATAGAATTTCGCTGAATTCTTTTATTTAACATAATGTTAAATGATCTAATCGGGTCTCTGTTCGCCCTAGCGAACAAGCTTAATAGTGCA
This sequence comes from Macropis europaea, assembly GCA_916610135.2. Classification (NCBI taxonomy): domain Eukaryota; kingdom Metazoa; phylum Arthropoda; class Insecta; order Hymenoptera; family Melittidae; genus Macropis; species Macropis europaea. The sequence continues at coordinate 24,084 of CAKAJE020001687.1, read as the reverse complement.
TTTTATTCGTCATTTCATGCGCTTTGAGATGCCGCTTAGCCCAATACGCTATCTGAAATAGGAGCGACGCAAATTGAACAAATGTGATAGAATTTCGCTGAATTCTTATATTAACCATAATATAAAATGATGTAATCGGGTCTCTGTTCGCCCTACCCAAGAAGTTTAATAGTGCATTTCTTCTCGTCATTTCATGCGCTTTGAGATGCCGCTTAGCCCAATAGCTATCTGAAATAGGAGCGACGTAAATTGAACAAATGTGATAGAATTTCCCTGAAATCTTATATTAACCGTAATATAAAATGATCTAATCGGGTCTCTGTTTGCATTACCCGAGAAGATTAATAGTGCATTTTACTCGCCATTCCACGCGCTTTAAGATGCCGCCTATCCGAATACGCTTTCTGAAATAGGAGCGACGTAAGTTGAACAAATGTGATAGAATAACGCTGAATTCTTATATTAACCGTAATATAAAATGGTCTAATCGGGTCTCCGTTTGCCTTATCCTAGAAGTTTAATAGTGCATTTTACTCGACATTCCACGCGCTTTAAGATACCGCGTAGCCCAGTACGCTATCTGAAATAGGAGCGACGTAAATTGAACAAATGTGATAGAATTTTGCTGAATTCATTTATTTACCATAATGTTAAATGATCTAATCGGGTCTCTGTTCGCCCTAGCGCACAAGCTTAATAGTGCATTTTATTCGTCATTTCATGCCCTTTGAGATGCCGCTTAGCCCAATACGCTATCTGAAATAGGAGCGACGCAAATTGAACAAATGTGATAGAATTTCGCTGAATTCTTATATTAACCAAAATATAAAATGATCTAATCGGCTCTCTGATTGCCCTATCATAGAAGTTTAGTAGTGCATTTTACTCGCCCTTCCACGCGATTTAAGATGCCGCCCAGCCCAGTACGCTATCTGAAATAGGAGCGACGTAAGTTGAACAAATGTGATAGAATTTCGCTGAATTCTTTTATTAACCATAATGTTAAATGATCTAATCGGGTCTCTCTTCGCCCTAGCGTAGAAGCTTAATAGTGCATTTTACACGCCATTTCATGCGCTTTGAGATGCAGCTTAGCCCAATACGCTATCTGAAATAGGAGCGACGTAAATTGAACAAATGTGATAGAATTTCGCTGAATTCTTATATTAACCAAAATATAAAATGATTTAATCGGGTCTCTGTTCGCCCTACCATAGAAGTCTAATGGTGAATTTCACTCGCCATTTCATGCGCTTTGAGATTCCGCTTAGCCCAATACGCTATCTGAAATAGGAGCGACGTAAGTTGAACAAATGTGATTGAATTTCGCTGAATTCTTTTATTAACCATAATGTAAAATGATCTGCTCGGGTCTCTGTTCGCCCTAGCCTAGAAGTTTAATAGTGCGTTTCACTCGTCATTTCATGCGCTTCGAGATGCCGCTGAGCCCAATAAGCTATCTGTAATAGGAGCGACGTAAATTGAACAAATGTGATAGAATTTCGCTGAATTCTTATATTAACCAAAATATAAAATGATCGAATCGGGACTCTGATTGCCCTATCATAGAATTTTAATAGTGCATTCTACTCGCCATTCAACCCGCTTTAAGATGCCGCCTAGCCCAGTACGCTATCTGAAGTAGGAGCGACGTAAATTGAACAAATGTGATAGAATTTTGCTGAATTCTTATATTAACCGTAATATAAAATGATCTAATCGGGTCTCTGTTTGCCTTATCCTAGAAGTTTAATAGTGCGTTTTACTCGCCATTCCACGCGCTTTAAGATGCCGCCTAGCCCAGTACGCTATCTGAAATAGGAGCGACGTAAATTGAGCAAATGTGATAGAATTTCGCTGCATTCTTAAATTAACCATAATATAAAATGATCTAATCGGGTCTCTGTTCGCCCTAGCCTAGAAGTTTAATAGTGCATTTCACTCGTCATTTCATGCGCTTCGAGATGCCGCTGAGTCCAATAAGCTATCTGTAATAGGAGCGACGTAAATTGAACAAATGTGATAGAATTTCGCTGAATTCTTAAATTAACCATAATATAAAATGATCTAATCGGGTCTCTGTTTGCCGTACCCTAGAAGTTTAATAGTGCATTTCACTCGTCATTTCATGCGCTTTGAGATGCCGCTAAGCCCAATAAGCTATCTGTAATAGGAGCGACGTAAATTTTACAAATGTGATAGAATTTCGTTGAATTCTTATATTAACCAATATATAAAATGATCTAATCGGGTCTCTGATTGCCCTATCATAGAAGTTTAATAGTGCATTTTACTCGCCATTCCACGCGCTTTAAGATGCCGCCTAGCCCAGTACGCTATCTGAAATAGGAACGACGTAAGTTGAACAAATGTGATAGAATTACGCTGAATTCTTATATTAACCGTAATATAAAATGATCTAATCGGGTCTCTGTTTGCCTTATCCTAGAAGTATAATAGTGCATTATACTCGCCATTTCATGCGCTTTTAGATGCCGCTTTGCCCAATACGCTATCTGAAATAGGAACGACGTAAATTGAACAAATGTGATAGAATTTCACTGAATTCTTATATTAACCAAAATATAAAATGATCTAATCGGGTCTCTGAGTGCCCTAGCATAGAAGCTTAATAGTGCATTTTACTCGCCATTCCGCGCGCTTTAAGATGCCGCATAGCCCAGTACGCTATCTGAAATAGGAGCGACGTAAATTGAGCAAATGTGATGGAATTTCGCTGAATTCTTAAATTAACCATAATATAAAATGATCTAATCGGGTCTCTGTTCTCCCTAGCCTAGAAGTTTAGTAGTGCATTTTATTCTCCATTTCATAAGCTTTGAGATGCCGCTTATCCCAATACGCTATCTGAAATATGAGCGACGTAAATTGAACAAATGTGATAGAATTTCGCTGAATTCTTATATTAAGCAAAATATAAAATGATCTAATCGGGTCTCTGTTTGCCCTACCCTAGAAGTTTAATAGTGCATTTAGCTCGCCATTTCATGCGCTTTGAGATGCCGCTGAGCCCAGTACGCTAATTGAAATAGGAGCGACTTAAATTGAACAAATGTGATAGAATTTCACTGAATTCTTATATTAACCAAAATATAAAATGATTTAATCGGGTCTCTGTTCGCCCTACCATAGAAGTCTAATGGTGAATTTCACTCGCCATTTCATGCTATTTGAGATGCCGCTTAGCCCAATACGCTATCTGAAATAGGAGCGACGTAAGTTGAACAAATGTGATAGAATTTCGCTGAATTCTTTTATTAACCATAATGTAAAATGATCTGCTCGGGTCTCTGTTCGCCCTAGCCTAGAAGTTTAATAGTGCATTTCACTCGTCATTTCATGCGCTTCGAGATGCCGCTGAGCCCAATAAGCTATCTGTAATAGGAGCGACGTAAATTGAACAAATGTGGTAGAATTTCGCTGAATTCTTATATTAACCAAAATATAAAATGATCGAATCGGGACTCTGATTGCCCTATCATAGAATTTTAATAGTGCATTCTACTCGCCATTCAACCCGCTTTAAGATGCCGCCTAGCCCAGTACGCTATCTGAAGTAGGAGCGACGTAAATTGAACAAATGTGATAGAATTTTGCTGAATTCTTATATTAACCGTAATATAAAATGATCTAATCGGGTCTCTGTTTGCCTTATCCTAGAAGTTTAATAGTGCGTTTTACTCGCCATTCCACGCGCTTTAAGATGCCGCCTAGCCCAGTACGCTATCTGAAATAGGAGCGACGTAAATTGAGCAAATGTGATGGAATTTCGCTGAATTCTTAAATTAACCATAATATAAAATGATCTAATCGGGTCTCTGTTTGCCCTACCCTAGAAGTTTAATAGTGCATTTTACTCGTCATTTCATGCGCTTTGAGATGCCGCTAAGCCCAATAAGCTATCTGTAATAGGAGCGACGTAAATTTTACAAATGTGATAGAATTTCGTTGAATTCTTATATTAACCAATATATAAAATGATCTAATCGGGTCTCTGATTGCCCTATCATAGAAGTTTAATAGTGCATTATACTCGCCATTTCATGCGCTTTTAGATGCCGCCTAGCCCAGTACGCTATCTGAAATAGGAGCGACGTAAATTAAGCAAATGTGATAGAATTTCGCTGAATTCTTAAATTAACCATAATATAAAATGATCTAATCGGGTCTCTGTTTGCCCTACCCTAGAAGTTTAATAGTGCATTTCACTCGTCATTTCATGCGCTTTGAGATGCCGCTAAGCCCAATAAGCTATCTGTAATACGAGCGACGTAAATTTTACAAATGTGATAGAATTTCGTTGAATTCTTATATTAACCAATATATAAAATGATCTAATCGGGTCTCTGATTGCCCTATCATAGAAGTTTAATAGTGCATTTTACTCGCCATTCCACGCGCTTTAAGATGCCGCCTAGCCCAGTACGCTATCTGAAATAGGAACGACGTAAGTTGAACAAATGTGATAGAATTACGCTGAATTCTTATATTAACCGTAATATAAAATGATCTAATCGGGTCTCTGTTTGCCTTATCCTAGAAGTATAATAGTGCATTATACTCGCCATTTCATGCGCTTTTACATGCCGCTTTGCCCAATACGCTATCTGAAATAGGAACGACGTAAATTGAACAAATGTGATAGAATTTCACTGAATTCTTATATTAACCAAAATATAAAATGATCTAATCGGGTCTCTGATTGCCCTAGCATAGAAGTTGAATAGTGCATTTAGCTCGCCATTTCATGCGCTTTGAGATGCCGCTGAGCCCAGTACGCTAATTGAAATAGGAGCGACTTAAATTGAACAAATGTGATAGAATCTCACTGAATTCTTATATTAACCAAAATATAAAATGATTTAATCGGGTCTCTGTTCGCCCTACCATTGAAGTCTAATGGTGAATTTCACTCGCCATTTCATGCGCTTTGAGATGCCGCTTAGCCCAATACGCTATCTGAAATAGGAGCGACGTAAGCTGAACAAATGTGATAGAATTTCGCTGAATTCTTTTATTAACCATAATGTAAAATGATCTGCTCGGGACTCTGTTCGCCCTAGCCTAGAAGTTTAATAGTGCATTCCACTCGTCATTTCATGCGCTTCGAGATGCCGCTGAGCCCAATAAGCTATCTGTAATAGGAGCGACGTAAATTGAACAAATGTGATAGAATTTCGCTGAATTCTTATATTAACCAAAATATAAAATGATCGAATCGGGACTCTGATTGCCCTATCATAGAATTTTAATAGTGCATTCTACTCGCCATTCAACCCGCTTTAAGATGCCGCCTAGCCCAGTACGCTATCTGAAGTAGGAGCGACGTAAATTGAACAAATGTGATAGAATTTTGCTGAATTCTTATATTAACCGTAATATAAAATGATCTAATCGGGTCTCTGTTTGCCTTATCCTAGAAGTTTAATAGTGCGTTTTACTCGCCATTCCACGCGCTTTAAGATGCCGCCTAGCCCAGTACGCTATCTGAAATAGGAGCGACGTAAATTGAGCAAATGTGATAGAATTTCGCTGCATTCTTAAATTAACCATAATATAAAATTATCTAATCGGGTCTCTGTACGCCCTAGCCTAGAAGTTTAATAGTGCATTTCACTCGTCATTTCATGCGCTTCGAGATGCCGCTGAGCCCAATAAGCTATCTGTAATAGGAGCGACGTAAGTTGAACAAATGTGATAGAATTTCGCTGAATTCTTATATTAACCAATATATAAAATGATCGAATCGGGACTCTGATTGCCCTATCATAGAATTTTAAAAGTGCATTCTACTCGCCATTCAACCCGCTTTAAGATGCCGCCTAGCCCAGTACGCTATCTGAAGTAGGAGCGACGTAAATTGAACAAATGTGATAGAATTTTGCTGAATTCTTATATTAACCGTAATATAAAATGATCTAATCGGGTCTCTGTTTGCCTTATCCTAGAAGTTTAATAGTGCGTTTTACTCGCCATTCCACGCGCTTTAAGATGCCGCCTAGCCCAGTACGCTATCTGAAATAGGAGCGACGTAAATTGAGCAAATGTGATAGAATTTCGCTGAATTCGTAAATTAACCATAATATAAAATGATCTAATCGGGTCTCTGTTTGCCCTACCCTAGAAGTTTAATAGTGCATTTTACTCGTCATTTCATGCGCTTTGAGATGCCGCTAAGCCCAATAAGCTATCTGTAATAGGAGCGACGTAAATTTTACAAATGTGATAGAATTTCGTTGAATTCTTATATTAACCAATATATAAAATGATCTAATCGGGTCTCTGATTGCCCTATCATAGAAGTTTAATAGTGCATGTTACTCGCCATTCCACGCGCTTTAAGATGCCGCCTAGCCCAGTACGCTATCTGAAATAGGAACGACGTAAGTTGAACAAATGTGATAGAATTACGCTGAATTCTTATATTAACCGTAATATAAAATGATCTAATCGGGTCTCTGTTTGCCTTATCCTAGAAGTATAATAGTGCATTATACTCGCCATTTCATGCGCTTTTAGATGCCGCTTTGCCCAATACGCTATCTGAAATAGGAACGACGTAAATTGAACAAATGTGATAGAATTTCACTGAATTCTTATATTAACCAAAATATAAAATGATCTAATCGGGTCACTGTTTGCCTTACCCTAGAAGTTTAATAGTGCATTTTCCTCGCCATTTCATGCGCTTTGAGATGCCGCTTAGCCCAATACGCTATCTGAAATAGGAGCGACGTAAATTGAACCAATGGGATAGAATTTCCCTGAAATGTTATAGTAAACAAAATATAAAATGATCTAATCGGGTCTCTGATTGCCCTATCATAGAAGTCTAATGGTGAATTTCACTCGCCATTTCATGCGCTTTGAGATGCCGCTTAGCCCAATACGCTATCTGAAATAGAAGCTACGTAAGTTGAACAAATGTCACAGAATTACGCTGAATTCTTATATTAACCGTAATATAAAATGATCTAATCGGGTCTCTGTTTGCCTTATCCTAGAAGTATAATAGTGCATTTTACTCGCCATTTCATGCGCTTTGAGACGCCGCTTAGCCCAATACGCTATCTGAAATAGGAGCGACGTAAATTGAACAAATGTTCTAGAATTTCGCTGAATTCTTATATTAACCAAAATATAAAATGATCTAATCTGTCTCTGTATGCCCTACCCTAGACGTTTAATCGTGCATTTTACACGCCATTTCATGCGCTTTGAGATGCCGCTTAGCCCAATACGCTATCTGAAATAGAAGCGACGTAAATTCAACAAATGTGATAGAATCTTGCTGAATTCTTAAATTAACCATAATATAAAATGATCTAATCGGGTCTCTGTTTGCCCTACCCTAGGAGTTTAATAGTGCATTTTACTCGTCACTTTATGCGCTTTGAGATGCCGCTAAGCCCAATAAGCTATCATAATAGGAGCGACGTAAATCGAACAAATGTGATAGAATTTCGCTGAATACTTATATTAACCAAAATATAAAATGATCTAATCGGGTCTCTGTTTGCCTTATCCTAGAAGTTTAGTATTGCATTTTACTCGCCATTTCATGCGCTTTGAGATGCCGCTTAGCCCAATACGCTATCTGAAATAGGAGCGACGTAAATTGAACAAACGTGATAGAATTTCCCTGAAATCTTATATTAAACAAAATATAAAATGATCTAATCGGGTCTCTGATTGCCCTATCATAGAAGTTTAGTAGTGCATTCTACTCGCCATTCCACGCGCTTTATGATGCCGCCTAGCCCAGTACGCTATCTGAAATAGGAGCGACGTAAGTTGAACAAATGTGATAGAATTTCGCTGAATTCTTTTATTAACCATAACGTAAAATGATCTGCTCGGGTCTCTGTTCGCCCTAGCCTAGAAGTTTAATAGTGCATTTCACTCGTCATTTCATGCGCTTTGAGATGCCGCTGAGCCCAATAAGGTATCTGTAATAGGAGCGACGTAAATTGAACAAATGTGATAGAATTTTGCTGAATTCTTAAATTAACCATAATATAAAATGATCTAATCGGGTCTCTGCTTGCCCTACCCTAGAAGTTTAATAGTGCATTTTAGTCGCCATTTCATGCGCTTTGAGATGCCGCTTCGCCCAATACGCTATCTGAAATAGGAGCGACGTAAATTAAACAAATGTGCTAGAATTTCCCTGAAATCTTATATTAAACAAAATATAAAATGATCTAATCGGGTCTCTGATTGCCCTATCATAGATGTTTAGCAGTGCATTTTACTTGCCATTCCACGCGCTTTAAGATGCCGCCTAGCCCAGTACGCTATCTAAATTAGGAGCGACGTAAGTTGAACAAATGTGATAGAATTTCGCTCAATTCTTAAATTAACCATAATATAAAATGATCTAATCGGGTCCCTGATTGCCCTAGCATAGAAGTTTAATAGTGCATTTTACTCGCCATTCCGCGCGCTTTAAGATGCCGCATAGCCCAGTTCGCTATCTGAAATATGAGCGACGTAAATTGAACAAATGTGATAGAATTTCGCTGAATTCTTATATTAACCAAAATATAAAATGATCTAATCGGGTCTCTGTTTGCCCTACCCTAGAAGTTTAATAGTGCATTTAGCTCATCATTTCATGCGCTTTGAGATGCCGCTGAGCCCAGTACGCTAATTGAAATAGGAGCGACTTAAATTGAACAAATGTGATAGAATTTCACTGAATTCTTATATTAACCAAAATATAAAATGATCTAATCGGGTCTCTGTTTGCCTTATCCTAGAAGTTTAATAGGGCATTTTACTCGCCATTTCATGCGCTTTGAAATGCCGCTTAGCCCAATACGCTATCTGAAATAGGAGCGACGTAAATTGAACAAGTGTGATAGAATTTCACTGAATTCTTAAATTAACCATAATATAAAATGATCTAATCGGGTCTCTGTTTCACCTACCCTAGAAGTTTAATAGTGCATTTTCTCGCCATTTCCTGCGCTTTGAGATGCCGCTTAGCCCAATACGCTATCTGAAATAGGAGTGACGTAAATTGAACGAATATGATAGAGTTTCGCTGAATTCTTAAATTAACCATAATATAAAATGATCTTATCGGGTCTCTGTTTGCCCTACCCTAGAAGTTTAATAGTGCATTTTACTCGCCATTTCTTGCGCTTTGAGTTGCCGCTTAGCCCAATACGCTATCTGAAATATCAGCGACGTAAATTGAACAAATGTGAGACGATCTCGCTGAATTCTTAAATTAACCATAATATGAAATGATCTAATCGGGTCTCTGTGTGCCCTACCCTAGAAGTTTAATAGTGCATTTTACTCGCCATTTCTTGCGCTTTGAGATGCCGCTTAGCCCAATACGCTATCTGAAATAGGAGCGTCGTAAATTGAACAAATGTGATAGAATTTCGCCGCATTCTTATATTAACCGTAATATAAAATGATCTAATCGGGTCTCTGTTTGCCTTATCCTAGAAGTTTAATAGTGCATTTTACTCGCCATTCCACGCGCTTTAAGATGCCGCCTAGCCCAGTACGCTACCTGAAATAGGAGCGACGTAAGTTGAACAAATGTTATAGAATTACGCTGAATTCTTATATTAACCGTAATATAAAATGATCTAATCGGGTCTCTGTTTGCCCTACCCTAGAAGTTTAATAGTGCATTTCACTCGCCATTTCATGCGCCTTCACATGCCGCTTAGCCCAATACGCTATCTGAAATAGGGGCGACGTAAATTGAACAAATGTGATAGAATTTCGCTGAATTCTTAAATTAACCATAATATAAAATGATCTAATCGGGTCTCTGTTTGCCCTACCCTAGAAGTTTAATAGTGCATTTCACTCGTCATTTCATGCGCTTTGAGATGCCGCTAAGCACAATAAGCTATCTGGAATAGCAGCGACGTAAATTGAACAAATGTGATAGAATTACGCCGCATTCTTATCTTTACCGTAATATAAAATGATCTAATCGTGTCTCTGTTTGCCTTATCCTAGAAGTTTAATAGGGCATTTTACTCGCCATTTCATGCGCTTTGAAATGCCGCTTAGCCCAATACGCTATCTGAAATAGGAGCGACGTAAATTGAACAAGTGTGATAGAATTTCACTGAATTCTTAAATTAACCATAATATAAAATGATCTAATCGGGTCTCTGTTTCACCTACCCTAGAAGTTTAATAGTGCATTTTCTCGCCATTTCCTGCGCTTTGAGATGCCGCTTAGCCCAATACGCTATCTGAAATAGGAGTGACGTAAATTGAACGAATATGATAGAGTTTCGCTGAATTCTTAAATTAACCATAATATAAAATGATCTTATCGGGTCTCTGTTTGCCCTACCCTAGAAGTTTAATAGTGCATTTTACTCGCCATTTCTTGCGCTTTGAGTTGCCGCTTAGCCCAATACGCTATCTGAAATATCAGCGACGTAAATTGAACAAATGTGAGACGATCTCGCTGAATTCTTAAATTAACCATAATATGAAATGATCTAATCGGGTCTCTGTGTGCCCTACCCTAGAAGTTTAATAGTGCATTTTACTCGCCATTTCTTGCGCTTTGAGATGCCGCTTAGCCCAATACGCTATCTGAAATAGGAGCGTCGTAAATTGAACAAATGTGATAGAATTTCCCTGAAATGTTATAGTAAACAAAATATAAAATGATCTAATCGGGTCTCTGATTGCCCTATCATAGAAGTTTAATAGTGCATTTTACTCGCCATTTCATGCGCTTTGAGACGCCGCTTAGCCCAATACGCTATCTGAAATAGGAGCGACGTAAATTGAACAAATGTTCTAGAATTTCGCTGAATTCTTATATTAACCAAAATATAAAATGATCTAATCTGTCTCTGTATGCCCTACCCTAGACGTTTAATCGTGCATTTTACACGCCATTTCATGCGCTTTGAGATGCCGCTTAGCCCAATACGCTATCTGAAATAGAAGCGACGTAAATTCAACAAATGTGATAGAATCTTGCTGAATTCTTAAATTAACCATAATATAAAATGATCTAATCGGGTCTCTGTTTGCCGTACCCTAGGAGTTTAATAGTGCATTTTACTCGTCACTTTATGCGCTTTGAGATGCCGCTAAGCCCAATAAGCTATCATAATAGGAGCGACGTAAATCGAACAAATGTGATAGAATTTCGCTGAATACTTATATTAACCAAAATATAAAATGATCTAATCGGGTCTCTGTTTGCCTTATCCTAGAAGTTTAGTATTGCATTTTACTCGCCATTTCATGCGCTTTGAGATGCCGCTTAGCCCAATACGCTATCTGAAATAGGAGCGACGTAAATTGAACAAACGTGATAGAATTTCCCTGAAATCTTATATTAAACAAAATATAAAATGATCTAATCGGGTCTCTGATTGCCCTATCATAGAAGTTTAGTAGTGCATTCTACTCGCCATTCCACGCGCTTTATGATGCCGCCTAGCCCAGTACGCTATCTGAAATAGGAGCGACGTAAGTTGAACAAATGTGATAGAATTACGCTGAATTCTTATATTAACCGTAATATAAATAATCTAATCGGGTCTCTGTTTGCCTTATCCTAGAAGTTTAGTATTGCATTTTACTCGCCATTTCATGCGCTTTGAGATGCCGCTTAGCCCAATACGCTATCTGAAATAGGAGCGACGTAAATTGAACAAATGTGATAGAATTTCGCTGAATTCTTAAATTAACTATAATATAAAATGATCTAATCGGGTCACTGATTGCCCTACCCTAGAAGTTTAATAGTGCATTTTACTCGCCATTTCGTGCGCTTTGAGATGCCGCTTAGCCCAATACGCTATCTGAAATATGAGCGACGAAAGTTGAACAAATGTGATAGAATTTCGCTGAATTATTTTATTAACCAGAATGTAAAATGATCTAATCTGGTCTCTGTTCGCCCTAGCCTAGAAGTTTAATAGTGGATTTTACTCGGCATTCCACGCGCTTTAAGATGCCGCCTATCCCAGAACGCTATCTGAAATAGGAGCGACCTAAATTGAACGAATGTGATAGAATTTTGCTGAATTCTTAAATTAACCATAATATAAAATGATCTAATCGGGTCTCTGCTTGCCCTACCCTAGAAGTTTAATAGTGCATTTTAGTCGCCATTTCATGCGCTTTGAGATGCCGCTTCGCCCAATACGCTATCTGAAATAGGAGCGACGTAAATTAAACAAATGTGCTAGAATTTCCCTGAAATCTTATATTAAACAAAATATAAAATGATCTAATCGGGTCTCTGATTGCCCTATCATAGATGTTTAGCAGTGCATTTTACTTGCCATTCCACGCGCTTTAAGATGCCGCCTAGCCCAGTACGCTATCTAAATTAGGAGCGACGTAAGTTGAACAAATGTGATAGAATTTCGCTCAATTCTTAAATTAACCATAATATAAAATGATCTAATCGGGTCCCTGATTGCCCTAGCATAGAAGTTTAATAGTGCATTTTACTCGCCATTCCGCGCGCTTTAAGATGCCGCATAGCCCAGTTCGCTATCTGAAATATGAGCGACGTAAATTGAACAAATGTGATAGAATTTCGCTGAATTCTTATATTAACCAAAATATAAAATGATCTAATCGGGTCTCTGTTTGCCCTACCCTAGAAGTTTAATAGTGCATTTAGCTCATCATTTCATGCGCTTTGAGATGCCGCTGAGCCCAGTACGCTAATTGAAATAGGAGCGACTTAAATTGAACAAATGTGATAGAATTTCACTGAATTCTTATATTAACCAAAATATAAAATGATCTAATCGGGTCTCTGTTCGCCCTACCATAGAAGTCTAATGGTGAATTTCACTCGCCATTTCATGCGCTTTGAGATGCCGCTTAGCCCAATACGCTATCTGAAATAGGAGCGACGTAAGTTGAACAAATGTGATAGAATTTCGCTGAATTCTTTTATTAACCATAACGTAAAATGATCTGCTCGGGTCTCTGTTCGCCCTAGCCTAGAAGTTTAATAGTGCATTTCACTCGTCATTTCATGCGCTTTGAGATGCCGCTGAGCCCAATAAGGTATCTGTAATAGGAGCGACGTAAATTGAACAAATGTGATAGAATTTCGCTGAATTCTTATATTAACCAAAATATAAAATGATCGAATCGGGTCTCTGATTGCCCTATTATAGAATTTTAATAGTGCATTCTACTCGCCATTCAACCCGCTTTAAGATGCCGCCTAGCCCAGTACGCTATCTGAAATAGGAGCGACGTAAATTGAACAAATGTGATAGAATTTTGCTGAATTCTTAAATTAACCATAATATAAAATGATCTAATCGGGTCTCTGTTTGCTCTACCCTAGAAGTTTAATAGTGCATTTCACTCGTCATTTCATGCGCTTTGAGGTGCCTCTTAACCCAATACGCTATCTGCAATAGGAGCGACGTAAATTGAACAAACGTGATAGAATTACGCCGCATTCTTATATTAACCGTAATAAAAAATGATCTAATCGGGTCTCTGTTTGCCTTATGCTAGAAGTTTGATAGTGCATTGTACTCGCCATTTCATGCGCTTTGAGATGCCGCTTAGACCAATACGCTATCTGAAATAGGAGCGACGTAAATTGAACAAATGTGATAGAATTTTGCTGAATTCTTAAATTAACCACAATATAAAATGATCTAATCGGGTCTCTGATTGCCCTATCATAGAAGTTTAGTAGGGCATTCGACTCGCCATTCCACGCGCTTTAAGATGCCGCCTAGCCCAGTACGCTATCTGAAATAGGAGCGACGTAAATTGAACAAATGTGATAGAATTTCGCCGCATTCTTATATTAACCGTAATATAAAATGATCTAATCGGGTCTCTGTTTGCCTTATCCTAGAAGTTTAATAGTGCATTTTACTCGCCATTCCACGCGCTTTAAGATGCCGCCTAGCCCAGTACGCTACCTGAAATAGGAGCGACGTAAGTTGAACAAATGTTATAGAATTACGCTGAATTCTTATATTAACCGTAATATAAAATGATCTAATCGGGTCTCTGTTTGCCCTACCCTAGAAGTTTAATAGTGCATTTCACTCGCCATTTCATGCGCCTTCACATGCCGCTTAGCCCAATACGCTATCTGAAATAGGGGCGACGTAAATTGAACAAATGTGATAGAATTTCGCTGAATTCTTAAATTAACCATAATATAAAATGATCTAATCGGGTCTCTGTTTGCCCTACCCTAGAAGTTTAATAGTGCATTTCACTCGTCATTTCATGCGCTTTGAGATGCCGCTAAGCACAATAAGCTATCTGGAATAGCAGCGACGTAAATTGAACAAATGTGATAGAATTACGCCGCATTCTTATCTTTACCGTAATATAAAATGATCTAATCGTGTCTCTGTTTGCCTTATCCTAGAAGTTTAATAGGTCATTTTACTCGCCATTTCATGCGCTTTGAAATGCCGCTTAGCCCAATACGCTATCTGAAATAGGAGCGACGTAAATTGAACAAGTGTGATAGAATTTCACTGAATTCTTAAATTAACCATAATATAAAATGATCTAATGGGGTCTCTGTTTCACCTACCCTAGAAGTTTAATAGTGCATTTTCTCGCCATTTCCTGCGCTTTGAGATGCCGCTTAGCCCAATACGCTATCTGAAATAGGAGTGACGTAAATTGAACGAATATGATAGAGTTTCGCTGAATTCTTAAATTAACCATAATATAAAATGATCTTATCGGGTCTCTGTTTGCCCTACCCTAGAAGTTTAATAGTGCATTTTACTCGCCATTTCTTGCGCTTTGAGTTGCCGCTTAGCCCAATACGCTATCTGAAATATCAGCGACGTAAATTGAACAAATGTGAGACGATCTCGCTGAATTCTTAAATTAACCATAATATGAAATGATCTAATCGGGTCTCTGTGTGCCCTACCCTAGAAGTTTAATAGTGCATTTTACTCGCCATTTCTTGCGCTTTGAGATGCCGCTTAGCCCAATACGCTATCTGAAATAGGAGCGTCGTAAATTGAACAAATGTGATAGAATTTCGCCGCATTCTTATATTAACCGTAATATAAAATGATCTAATCGGGTCTCTGTTTGCCTTATCCTAGAAGTTTAATAGTGCATTTTACTCGCCATTCCACGCGCTTTAAGATGCCGCCTAGCCCAGTACGCTACCTGAAATAGGAGCGACGTAAGTTGAACAAATGTTATAGAATTACGCTGAATTCTTATATTAACCGTAATATAAAATGATCTAATCGGGTCTCTGTTTGCCCTACCCTAGAAGTTTAATAGTGCATTTCACTCGCCATTTCATGCGCCTTCACATGCCGCTTAGCCCAATACGCTATCTGAAATAGGGGCGACGTAAATTGAACAAATGTGATAGAATTTCGCTGAATTCTTAAATTAACCATAATATAAAATGATCTAATCGGGTCTCTGTTTGCCCTACCCTAGAAGTTTAATAGTGCATTTCACTCGTCATTTCATGCGCTTTGAGATGCCGCTAAGCACAATAAGCTATCTGGAATAGCAGCGACGTAAATTGAACAAATGTGATAGAATTACGCCGCATTCTTATCTTTACCGTAATATAAAATGATCTAATCGTGTCTCTGTTTGCCTTATCCTAGAAGTTTAATAGGGCATTTTACTCGCCATTTCATGCGCTTTGAAATGCCGCTTAGCCCAATACGCTATCTGAAATAGGAGCGACGTAAATTGAACAAGTGTGATAGAATTTCACTGAATTCTTAAATTAACCATAATATAAAATGATCTAATCGGGTCTCTGTTTCACCTACCCTAGAAGTTTAATAGTGCATTTTCTCGCCATTTCCTGCGCTTTGAGATGCCGCTTAGCCCAATACGCTATCTGAAATAGGAGTGACGTAAATTGAACGAATATGATAGAGTTTCGCTGAATTCTTAAATTAACCATAATATAAAATGATCGTATCGGGTCTCTGTTTGCCCTACCCTAGAAGTTTAATAGTGCATTTTACTCGCCATTTCTTGCGCTTTGAGTTGCCGCTTAGCCCAATACGCTATCTGAAATATCAGCGACGTAAATTGAACAAATGTGAGACGATCTCGCTGAATTCTTAAATTAACCATAATATGAAATGATCTAATCGGGTCTCTGTGTGCCCTACCCTAGAAGTTTAATAGTGCATTTTACTCGCCATTTCTTGCGCTTTGAGATGCCGCTTAGCCCAATACGCTATCTGAAATAGGAGCGTCGTAAATTGAACAAATGTGATAGAATTTCCTGAAATGTTATAGTAAACAAAATATAAAATGATCTAATCGGGTCTCTGATTGCCCTATCATAGAAGTTTAATAGTGCATTTTACTCGCCATTCCACGCGCTTTAAGTTGCCGCCTAGCCCAGTACGCTATCTGAAATAGAAGCTACGTAAGTTGAACAAATGTCACAGAATTACGCTGAATTCTTATATTAACCGTAATATAAAATGATCTAATCGGGTCTCTGTTTGCCGTATCCTAGAAGTATAATAGTGCATTTTACTCGCCATTTCATGCGCTTTGAGACGCCGCTTAGCCCAATACGGTATCTGAAATAGGAGCGACGTAAATTGAACAAATGTTCTAGAATTTCGCTGAATTCTTATATTAACCATAATATAAAATGATCTAATGGGGTCTCTGTTTGTCCTACACTAGAAGTTTAATAGTGCATTTTACTCGCTATTCCACGCGCTTTAAGATGCCGCCCAGCCCAGTACGCTATCTGAAATAGGAACGACGTAAATTGAACAAATATGATAGAGTTTCGCTGAATTCTTAAATTAACCATAATATAAAATGATCTAATCGGGTCTCTAAGTGCCCAACCCTAGAAGCTTAATAGTGCATTTTACTCGCCATTTCTTGCGCTTTGAGATGCCGCTTAGCCCAATACGCTATCTGAAATAGGAGCGACGTAAATTGAACAAATGTGATAGAATTTCCCTGAAATGTTATAGTAAACAAAATATAAAATGATCTAATCGGAACTCTGATTGCCCTATCATAGAAGTTTAGTAGTGCATTTTACTCGCCCTTCCACGCGCTTGAAGATGCCGCCTAGCCCAGTACGCTATCTGAAATAGGAGCGACGTATGTTGAACAAATGTGATAGAATTACGCTGAATTCTTATATTACCCGTAATATAAAATGATCTAATCGGGTCTCTGTTTGCCTTACCCTAGAAGTTTAATAGTGCATTTCACTCGCCATTCCATGCGCTTTGAGATGCCGCTTAGCCCAATACGCTATCTGAAATAGGAGCGACGTAAATTGAACAAATGTTCTAGAATTTCGCTGAATTCTTATATTAACCAAAATATAAAATGATCTAATCGGGTCTCTGATTGCCCTATCCTAGAAGTTTAATAGTGCATTTTACTCGCCATTTCATGCGCTTTGAGATGCCGCTTAGCCCAATACGCTATCTGAAATAGGAGCGACGTAAATTGAACAAATGTGATAGAATTTCGCTGAATTCTTAAATTAACCATAATATAAAATGATCTAATGGGGTCTCTGTTTGCCCTACACTAGAAGTTTAATAGTGCATTTTACTCGCTATTCCACGCGCTTTAAGATGCCGCCTAGCCCAGTACGCTATCTGAAATAGGAACGACGTAAATTGAACAAATGTGATAGAATTTTTCTGAATTCTTAAATAAACCATAATATGAAATGATCTAATCGGGTCTCTGTTTGCCCTACCATAGAAGTTTAACAGTGCATTTTACTCGCCATTTCGTGCGCTTTGAGATGCCGCTTAGCCCAATACGCTATCTGAAATAGGAGCGACGTAAATTGAACGAATGTGATAGAATTTCCCTGAATACTTATATTAACCGTAATATAAAATGATCTAATCGGGTCTCTGTTTGCCTTATCCTGGATGTTTAATAGTGCATTTTACTCGGCATTTCATGCGCTTTGAGATGCAGCTTCGCCCAATACGCTATCTGAAATAGGAGCGACGTAACTTGAACGAATGTGATAGAATTTCGCTGAATTCTTATATTAACCAAAATATAAAATGATCTAATCGGGTCTCTGATTGCCCTACCCTAGAAGTTTAATAGTGCATTTTACTCGCCATTTCATACGCTTTGAGATGCCGCTTAGCCCAGTGCGCTATCTGGAATAGGAGCGACGTAAATTGAACAAATGTGATAGAATTACGCTGAATTCTTATATTAACCGTAATATAAAATGATCTAATCGGGTCTCTGTTTGCCTTACCCTAGAAGTTTAATAGTGCATTTTACTCGCCATTTCTTGCGCTTTGAGATGCCGCTTAGCACAAGTCGCTATCTGAAATAGAGGCGATGTAAATTGAACAAATGTGATAGAATTTCGCTGAATTCTTATATTAACCTTAATGTAAAATGATCTAATCAGGTCTTTGTTCGCCCTACCCTAGAAGTTTAATAGTGCATTTCACTCGTCATTTCATGCGCTTTGAGATGCCGCTTAGCCCAATAAGCTATCTGAAATAGGAGCGACGTAAATTGAACAAATGTGATAGAATTTCGCTGAATTCTTATATTCACCAAAATATGAAATGATCTAATCGGGTCTCTGATTGCCCTATCATAGAAGTTTAATAGTGCATTTTACTCGGCATTCGACACGCTTTAAGATGCCGCCTGGCCCAGTACGCTATCTGAAATAGGAACGACGTAAATTGAACAAATGTGATAGAATTTTGCTGAATTCTTAAATTAACCATAATATAAAATGATCTAATCGGGTCTCTGATTGCCCTACCCTAGAAGTTTAATAGTGCATTTTAATCGCCATTTCATGCGCTTTGAGATGCCGCTTAGCCCAGTACGCTATCTGAAATAGGAGCAACGTAAATTGAACAAATGTGATAGAATTTCGCTGAATTCTTATATTAACCAAAATATAAAACGATCTAATCGTGTCTCTGATTGCCCTATCATAGAAGTTTAAGAGTGCATTTTGCTCGCCATTCCACGCGCTTTCAGATGCCGCCTAGCCCAGTACGCTATCTGAAATAGGAGCTACGTAAGTTGAACAAATGTGACAGAGTTACGCTGAAATCTTATATTAACCGTAATATAAAATGATCTAATCGGGTCTCTGTTTGCCGTATCCTCGAAGTTTAATAGTGCATTTTCTCGCCATTTCCTGCGCTTTGAGATGCCGCTTAGCCCAATACGCTATCTGAAATAGGAGCAACGTAAATTGAACAAATGTGATAGAATTTCGCTGAATTCTTAAATTAACCATAATATAAAATGATCTAATGGGGTCTCTGTTTGCCCTACCCTAGAAGTTTAATAGTGCATTTTACTCGCCGTTTCTTGCGCTTTGAGATGCCGCTTAGCCCAACACGCTATCTGAAATAGGAGCGACGTAAATTGAACAAATATGATAGAGTTTCGCTGAATTCTTAAATTAACCATAATATAAAATGATCTTATCGGGTCTCTGTTTGCCCTACCCTAGAAGTTTAATAGTGCATTTTACTCGCCATTTCTTGCGCTTTGAGTTGCCGCTTAGCCCAATACGCTATCTGATATATCAGCGACGTAAATTGAACAAATGTGAGACGATCTCGCTGAATTCTTATATTAACCTTAATGTAAAATGATCTAATCGGGTCTCTGTTTGCCTTATCCTAGAAGTTTAATAGTGCATTTCACTCGTCATTTTATGCGCTTTGTGATGCCGCTTAGCCCAATAAGCTATCTGAAATAGGAGCGACGTAAATTGAACTAATGTGATAGAATTTCCCTGAAATCTTATATTAAACAAAATATAAAATGATCTAAACGGGACTCTGATTGCCCTATCATAGATGTTTAGTAGCGCATTTTACTCGCCCTTCCACGCGCTTTAAGATGCCGCCTAGCCCAGTACACTATCTGAAATAGGAGCGACGTATGTTGAACAAATGTGGTAGAATTTCGCTGAATTCTTAAATTAACCATAATATAAAATGATCTAAACTGGTCTCTGTTTGCCCTACCCTAGAAGTTTAATAGTGCATTTTACTCGCCATTTCTTGCGCTTTGAGATGCCGCTTAGCTCAATACGCTATCTGAAATAGGAGCAACGTAAATTGAACAAATGTGATAGAATTTCGCTGATTCTTATATTAACCAAAATATAAAATGATCTAATCGGGTCTCTGATTGCCCTATCATAGAAGTTTAAGAGTGCATTTTGCTCGCCATACCACGCGCTTTAAGGTGCCGTGTAGCCCAGTACGCTATCTGAAATAGGAGCTACGTAAGTTGAACAAATGTGACAGAGTTACGCTGAAATCTTATATTAACCGTAATATAAAATGATCTAATCGGGTCTCTGTTTGCCGTATCCTAGAAGTTTAATAGTGCATTTTCTAGCCATTTCCTGCGCTTTGAGATGCCGCTTAGCCCAATACGCTATCTGAAATAGGAGTGACGTAAATTGAACAAATGTGATAGAATTTCGCTGAATTGATAAATTAGCCATAATATAAAATGATCTAATCGGGTCTCTGTTTGCCCTACCCTAGAAGTTTAATAGTGCATTTTACTTGCCATTCCACGCGCTTTGAGATGCCGCTTTGCCCAATACGCTATCTGAAATAGGAGCGACGTAAATTGAACAAATGTAACAGAGTTACGCTGAATTCTTATATCAACCTTAATGTAAAATGATCTAATCGGGTCTTTGTTCGCCCTACCCTAGAAGTTTAATAGTGCATTTCACTCGTCATTTCATGTGCTTTGAGATGCCGCTTAGCCCAATAAGCTATCTGAAATAGGAGCGATGTAAATTGAACAAATGTGATAGAATTTTGCTGAATTCTTAAATTAACCATAATATAAAATGATGTAATCGGGTCTCTGTTCGCCCTACCCAAGAAGTTTTATAGTGCATTTCTCTCGTCATTTTATGCGCTTTGAGATGCCGCTTAGCCCAATAGCTATCTGAAATAGGAGCGACGTAAATTGAACAAATGTGATAGAATTTCCCTGAAATCTTATATT
Organism: Macropis europaea; assembly: GCA_916610135.2. Lineage (NCBI taxonomy): Eukaryota > Metazoa > Arthropoda > Insecta > Hymenoptera > Melittidae > Macropis > Macropis europaea. The sequence continues at coordinate 3,042 of CAKAJE020001687.1, read as the reverse complement.
AAACAAAATATAAAATGATCTAAACGGGACTATGATTGCCCTATCATAGAAGTTTAGTAGTGCATTTTACTCGCCCTTCCACGCGCTTTAAGATGCCGCCTAGCCCAGTACACTATCTGAAATCGGAGTGACGTATGTTGAACAAATGTGGTAGAATTACGCTGAATTCTTATATTAACCGTAATATAAAATGATCTAATCGGGTCTCTGTTTGCATTACCCTAGAAGTTTAATAGTGCATTTACTCGCCATTTCATGCGCTTTGAGATGCCGCTTAGCCCAATGCGCTATCTGCAATATGATCGACGTAAATTGAACAAATGTGATAGAATTTCGCTGAATTCTTAAATTAACCATAATATAAAATGATCTAATGGGGTCTCTGTTTGCCCTACCCTAGAAGTTTAATAGTGCATTTTACTCGCCATTTCTTGCGCTTTGAGATGTCGCTTAGCCCAATACGCTATCTGAAATAGGAGCGACGTAAATTGAACAAATGTGATAGAATTTCGCTGAATTGATAAATTAGCCATAATATAAAATGATCTAATCGGGTCTCTGTTTGCCCTACCCTAGAAGTTTAATAGTGCATTTTACTTGCCATTCCACGCGCTTTGAGATGCCGCTTTGCCCAATACGCTATCTGAAATAGGAGCGACGTAAATTGAACAAATGTAACAGAGTTACGCTGAATTCTTATATCAACCTTAACGTCAAATGATCTAATCGGGTCTTTGTTCGCCCTACCCTAGAAGTTTAATAGTGCATTTCACTCGTCATTTCATGCGCTTTGAGATGCCGCTTAGCCCAATAAGCTATCTGAAATAGGAGCGATGTAAATTGAACAAATGTGATAGAATTTTGCTGAATTCTTAAATTAACCATAATATAAAATGATGTAATCGGGTCTCTGTTCGCCCTACCCAAGAAGTTTTATAGTGCATTTCTCTCGTCATTTTGTGCGCTTTGAGATGCCGCTTAGCCCAATAGCTATCTGAAATAGGAGCGACGTAAATTGAACAAATGTGATAAAATTTCGCTGAATTCTTAAATTAACCATAATATGAAATGATCTAATCGGGTCTCTGTGTGGACTACCCTAGAAGTTTAATAGTGCATTTTACTCGCCATTTCTTGCGCTTTGAGATGCCGCTTAGCCCAATACGCTATCTGAAATAGGAGCGTCGTAAATTGAACAAATGTGATAGAATTTCCCTGAAATGTTATAGTAAACAAAATATAAAATGATCTAATCGGGTCTCTGATTGCCCTATCATAGAAGTTTAATAGTGCATTTTACTCGCCATTCCACGCGCTTTAAGTTGCCGCCTAGCCCAGTACGCTATCTGAAATAGAAGGTACGTAAGTTGAACAAATGTCACAGAATTACGCTGAATTCTTATATTAACCGTAATATAAAATGATCTAATCGGGTCTCTGTTTGCCTTATCCTAGAAGTATAATAGTGCATTTTACTCGCCATTTCATGCGCTTTGAGACGCCGCTTAGCCCAATACGCTATCTGAAATAGGAGCGTCGTAAATTGAACAAATGTGATAGAATTTCCCTGAAATGTTATAGTAAACAAAATATAAAATGATCTAATCGGGTCTCTGTTTGCCTTATCCTAGAAGTTTAATAGTGCATTCCACTCGGCATTTCATGCGCTTTGAGATGCCTCTTAGCCCAATTAGTTATCTGAAATAGGAGCGACGTAAATTGAACAAATGTGATAGAATTACGCTGAATTCTTATATTAACCGTAATATAAAATGATCTAATCGGGTCTCTGTTTGCATTACCATAGAAGTTTAATACTGCATTTTACTCGCCCTTTCGTGCGCTTTGAGATGCCGCTTAGCCCAATACGCTATCTGAAATAGGAGCGACGTAAATTGAACAAATGTGATAGGATTTCGCTGAATTCTTAAGTTAACCATAATATAAAATGATCTAATCGGGTCTCTAAGTGCCCAACCCTAGAAGCTTAATAGTGCATTTTACTCGCCATTTCTTGCGCTTTGAGATGCCGCTTAACCCAATACGCTATCTGAAATAGGAGCGACGTAAATTGAACAAATGTGATAGAATTTCCCTGAAATGTTATAGCAAACAAAATATAAAATGATCTAATCGGAACTCTGATTGCCCTATCATAGAAGTTTAGTAGTGCATTTTACTCGCCCTGCCACGCGCTTTAAGATGCCGCCTAGCCCAGTACGCTATCTGAAATAGGAGCGACGTATGTTGAACAAATGTGATAGAATTACGCTGAATTCTTATATTAACCATAATATAAAATGATCTAATCGGGTCTCTGATTGCCCTACCCCAGAAGTTTAATAGTGCATTTTACTCGTCATTTCATGCGCTTTGAGATGCCGCTTAGCCCAATAAGCTGTCTGAAATAGGAGCGACGAAAATTGAACAAATGTGATAGAAGTTCCCTGAATACTTATATTAACCTTAATGTAAAATGATCTAATCGGGTCTCTGTTTACCTTATCCTAGAAGTTTAATAGTGCATTTCACTCTTCATTTCATGCGCTTTGAGATGCAGCTTAGCCCAATACGCTATCTGACATATCAGCGACGTAAATTGAACAAATGTGAGAGAATCTCGCTGAATTCTTATATTAACCGTAATATAAAATGATCTACTCGGGTCTCTTTTTGCCTTATCCTAGAAGTTTAACAGTGCATTTTACTCGCCATTTCATGCGCATTGAGATGCCGCTTAGCCCAATACGCTATCTGAAATAGGAGCGATGTAAATTGGACAAATATGATAGAGTTTCGCTGAATTCTTAAATTAACCATAATATAAAATGATCTTATCGGGTCTCTGTTTGCCCTACCCTAGAAGTTTAATAGTGCATTTTACTCGACATTTCTTGCGCTTTGAGATGCCGCTTAGCTCAATACGCTATCTGAAATATCAGCGACGTAAATTGAACAAATCTGATAGAATTACGCTGAATTCTTATATTAACCGTAATATAAAATGATCTAATCGGGTCTCTGTTTGCCCTACCCTAGAAG
>CAKAJE020001686.1:0-40913 GCA_916610135.2 Macropis europaea | reverse complement strand
ATTTTATATTACGGTTAATATAAGAATTCAGCGTAATTCTATCACATTTGTTCAACTTACGTCGCTCCTCTTTCAGATAGCGTACTGGGCTAGGCGGCATCTTAAAGCGCGTGGAATGGCGAGTAAAATGCACTATTAAACTTCTATGATAGGGCTATCAGAGACCCGATTAGATCATTTTATATTTTGGTTAATATAAGAATTCAGTGAAATTCTATCACATTTGTTCAATTTACGTCGCTCCTATTTCAGTTAGCGTATTGGGCTAAGCAGCACCTCAAAGTGCATGAAATGGCGAGTAAAATGCACTATTAAACTTCTAGGGTAGGGCAAACAGAGACCCGATTAGATCATTTTATATAATGGTTAATTTAAGAATTCAGCAAAATTCTATCACATTTGTTCAATTTACGTCGCTCCTATTTCAGTTAGCGTATTGTGCTAAGCAGCATCTCAAAGTGCATGAAATGGCGAGTAAACTGCACTATTAAACTTCTAGGGTAGGGCAAACAGAGACCCGATTAGATCATTTTATATAATGGTTAATTAAGAATTCAGCAAAATTCTATCACATTTTTTCAATTTACGTCGTTCCTATTTCAGCTAGCGTACTGGGCTTGGCGGCATCTTAAAACGCGAGGAATGGCGAGTAAAATGCACTGTTAAACTTCTATGATAGGGCAATCAGAGACCAGATTAGATCATTTTATATTTTGGTCAATATAAGAATTCACCGAAATTCTATCACATTTGTTCAATTTACGTCGCTCCTATTTCAGACAGCGTATTGGGCTAAGCGGCATCTCAAAGCGCATGAAATGGCGAGTAAAATGCACTATTGAACTTCTATGATAGGGCAATCAGAGACCTGATTAGATCATTTTATGTTTTGGTTAATATAAGAATTCAGCGAAATTGTATCACTTTTGTTTAATTTACGTCGCTCCTATTTCAGATAGCGTAATGGGCTAAGCGGCATCTCAAAGCGCAGGAAATGACGAGTGAAATGCACTATTAGACTTCTATGGTAGGGCGAACAGAGACCCGATTAGATCATTTTACATTAAGGTTAATATAAGAATTCAGGGAAATTCTATCACATTTGTTCAATTTACGTCGCTCCTATTTCAGACAGCGTATTGGGCTAAGCGGCATCTCAAAGCGCATGAAATGGCGATTAAAATGCACTATTAAACTTCTAGGGTAAGGCAAACAGATACCCGATTAGATCATTTTATATTACGGTTAATATAAGAATTCAGCGTAATTCTATCACATTTGTTCAACTTACGTCGCTCCTATTTCAGATAGCGTACAGGGCTAGGCGGCATCTTAAAGCGCGTGGAAGGGCGAGTAAAATGCACTACTAAACTTCTAGGGTAGGGCAAACAGAGACCCGATTAGATCATTTTATATTATGGTTAATTTAAGAATTCAGCAAAATTCTATCACATTTGTTCAATTTACGTCGCTCCTATTTCAGATAGCGTACTGGGCTAGGCGGCATCTTAAAGCGCGTGGAGGGTGAGTAAAATGCACTACTAATCTTCCATGATAGGGCAATCAGAGACCCGATTAGATCATTTTATATTTTGTTTTATATAAGATTTCAGGGAAATTCTATCACATTTGTTCAATTTACGTCGCTCCTATTTCAGATAGCATATTGGGCTAAGCGGCACCTCAAAGCGCATGAAATGGCGAGTGAAATGCAATATTAAACTTCTATGGTAGGGCAAACAGAGACCCGATTAGATCATTTTATATTATGGTCAATTTAAGAACTCAGCATAATTCTTTCTCATTTCTTCAATTTACGTCGCTCCTATTTCAGATAGCTTATTGGGCTTAGAGGCATCTCAAAGCGCATGAAGTGACGAGTGAATTGCACTATTAAACTTCTAGGGTAGTTCAAACAGAGACCCGATTAGCTCAATTTATATTATGGTTAATTTAAGAATTCAGCGAAATTCGATTACATTTGTTCAATTTACGTCGCTCCTATTTCAGATAGCGTATTGGGCTAAGCGGCATCTCAAAGCGCATGAAATGGCGAGTAAAATGCACTGTTAAACTTCTAGGGTAGGGCAAACAAAGACCCGATTAAATCATTTTATATTATGGTTAATTTAAGAATTCAGCGAAATTCTATCACATTTGTTCCTCTTACGTCGCTCGTATTTCAGATAGCGTATTGGGCTAAGCGGCATCTCAAAGCGCATGAAATGGCGAGTAAAATGCACTATTAAACTTCTAGGGTAGGGCAATCAGGCACTCGATTAGATCATTTTATATTTTGTTTAATATAAGATTTCAGGGAAATTCTATCTCATTTGTTCAATTTACGTCGCTCCTATTTCAGTTAGCGTATTCGGCTAAGCGGCATCTCAAAGAGCATGAAATGGCGAATAAAATGCACTAGTAAACTTCTAGGCTAGGGCGAACAGAGACCCGATTAGATCATTTTACATTATGGTTAATAAAAGAATTCAGCGAAATTCTATCACATTTGTTCCTCTTACGTCGCTCGTATTTCAGATAGCGCATTGGGCTAAGCGGCATCTCAAAGCGCATGAAATGGCGAGTAAAATGCACTATTAAACTTCTAGTGTAGGGCAAACAGAGACCCGATAAGATCATTTTACATTATGGTTAATAAAAGAATTCAGCGAAATTCTATCACATTTGTTCAACTTACGTCGCTCGTATTTCAGATAGCGTATTGGGCTAAGCGGCATCTCAAAGCGCATGAAATGGCGAGTAAAATGCACTATTAAACTTCTAGGGTAGGGCAAACAAAGAACCGATTAAATCATTATGTATTATGGTTAATTTAAGAATTCAGCGAAATTCTATCACATTTGTTCAATTTACGTCGCTCCTATTTCAGATAGCGTATTGGGCTAGGCGGCATCCTAAAGCGCGCGGAATGGCGAGTAAAATGCACTATTAAGCTTCTATGCTAGGGCAATCAGAGACCTGATTAGATCATTTTATATTTTGGTTAATATAAGAATTCAGTGAAATTCTATCACATTTGTTCAATTTATTTCGCTCCTATTTCTGATAGCGTATTGGGCTAAGCGGCATCTCAAAGCGCATGAAATGGCGAACAAAATGCACTATTAAACTTCTAGGCGGGGGCGAACAGAGACCCGATTAGATCATTTTACATTATGGTTAATAAAAGGAATTCAGCGAAATTCTATCACATCTGTTCAATTTACGTCGCTCCTATTACAGATAGCTTATTGTGCTTAGCGGCATCTCAAAGCGCATGAAGTGACGAGTGAAATGCACTATTAAACTTCTAGGGTTGGTCGAAGAAAGACCCGATTAGATCATTTTACATTAAGGTTAATATAAGAATTCAGGGAAATTCTATCACATTTGTTCAATTTACGTCGCTCCTATTTCAGATAGCGTATTGAGCTAAGCGGCATCTCAAAGCGCATGAAATGGCGAATAAAATGAGCTATTCAACTTCTAGGCTAGGGCGAACAGAGACCGGATTAGATCACTTTACATTATGGTTAATAAAAGAATTCAGCGAAATTCTATCACATTTGTTCAACTTACGTCGCTCCTATTGCAGATAGCGTATTGGGCTAAGTGGCATCTCAAAGCGCATGAAATGGCGAGTAAAATGCACTATTAAACTTCTATGATAGGGCAATCAGAGACTCGATTAGATCATTTTATATTTTGTTTAATAAAAGAATTCAGCGAAATTCTATCACATTTGTTCAACTTATGTCGCTGATATTTCAGATAGCGTATTGGGCTATGCGGCATCTCAAAGCGCAAGAAATGGCGAGTAAAATGCACTCTTAAACTTCTATGATAGGGCAATCAGAGACCCGATTAGATCATTTTACATTTTGGTTAATATAAGAATTCAGTGAAATTCTATCACATTTGTTCAATTTATTTCGCTCCTATTTCTGATAGCGTACTGGGCTAAGCGGCATCTCAAAGCGCATGAAATGGCGAATAAAATGCACTATTAAACTTCTATGCTAGGGCAATCAGAGACCCGATTAGATCATTTTATATTTTGTTTAATATAAGATTTCAGGGAAATTCTATCACATTTGTTCAATTTACGTCGCTCCTATTTCAGATAGCGTACTGGGCTAGGCGGCATCTTAAAGCGCGTGGAAAGGCAAGTAAAATGCACTATTAAACTTCTATGATAGGGCAATCAGAGACCCGATTAGATCATTTTATATTACGGTTAATATAAGAATTCAGCGTAATTCTATCACATTTGTTCAACTTACGTCGCTCCTCTTTCAGATAGCGTACTGGGCTAGGCGGCATCTTAAAGCGCGTGGAATGGCGAGTAAAATGCACTATTAAACTTCTATGATAGGGCTATCAGAGACCCGATTAGATCATTTTATATTTTGGTTAATATAAGAATTCAGTGAAATTCTATCACATTTGTTCAATTTACGTCGCTCCTATTTCAGTTGGCGTATTGGGCTAAGCAGCATCTCAAAGTGCATGAAATGGCGAGTAAAATGCACTATTAAACTTCTAGGGTAGGGCAAACAGAGACCCGATTAGATCATTTTATATAATGGTTAATTTAAGAATTCAGCAAAATTCTATCACATTTTTTCAATTTACGTTGTTCCTATTTCAGCTAGCGTACTGGGCTTGGCGGCAGCTTAAAACGCGAGGAATGGCGAGTAAAATGCACTGTTAAACTTCTATGATAGGGCAATCAGAGACCCGATTAGATCATTTTATATTTTGGTTAATATAAGAATTCACCGAAATTCTATCACATTTGTTCAATTTACGTCGCTCCTATTTCAGACAGCGTATTGGGCTAAGCGGAATCTCAAAGCGCATGGAATGTCGAATAATATGCACTATTAAACTTCTAGGCTAGGGCGAACAGAGAGCTGATTAAATCATTTTACATTATGGTTAATAAAAGATTTCAGCGAAATTCTATCACATTTGTACAATTTACGTCGCTCCTATTTCAGATAGCGTACTGACCTAAGCGGCATCTCAAAGCGCATGAAATGGCGAGTAAAATGCTCTATTGAACTTCTATGATAGGGCAATCAGAGACCTGATTAGATCATTTTATATTTTGGTTAATATAAGAATTCAGCGAAATTGTATCACTTTTGTTTAATTTACGTCGGTCCTATTTCAGATAGCGTAATGGGCTAAGCGGCATCTCAAAGCGCATGAAATGACGAGTGAAATGCACTATTAGACTTCTATGGTAGGGCGAACAGAGACCCGATTAGATCATTTTACATTAAGGTTAATATAAGAATTCAGGGAAATTCTATCACATTTGTACAATTTACGTCGCTCCTATTTCAGATAGCGTACTGACCTAAGCGGCATCTCAAAGCGCATGAAATGGCGAGTAAAATGCTCTATTGAACTTCTATGATAGGGCAATCAGAGACCTGATTAGATCATTTTATATTTTGGTTAATATAAGAATTCAGCGAAATTGTATCACTTTTGTTTAATTTACGTCGGTCCTATTTCAGATAGCGTAATGGGCTAAGCGGCATCTCAAAGCGCATGAAATGACGAGTGAAATGCACTATTAGACTTCTATGGTAGGGCGAACAGAGACCCGATTAGATCATTTTACATTAAGGTTAATATAAGAATTCAGGGAAATTCTATCACATTTGTTCTATTTACGTCGCTCCTATTTCAGATAGCGTATTGGGCTAAGCGGCATCTTAAAGCGCGTGGAATGGCGAGTAAAATGCACTATTACACTTCTACGGTAGGGCAAACAGAGACCCGATTAGATCATTTTATATTATGGTTAATTTAAGAATTCACCGAAATTCTATCACATTTGTTCAATTTACGTCGCTCCTATTTCAGATAGCGTATTGGGCTAAGCGGCACCTCAAAGCGCATGAAATGGCGAGTGAAATGCAATATTAAACTTCGAGGGTAGGGCAAACAGAGACCCGATTAGATCATTTTTTATTATGGTCAATTTAAGAATTCAGCATAATTCTTTCTCATTTCTTCAATTTACGTCGCTCCTATTTCAGATAGCTTATTGGGCTTAGCGGCATCTCAAAGAGCATGAAATGGCGAATAAAATGCACTATTAAACTTCTAGGGTAGGGCAAACAGAGACCCGATAAGATCATTTTACATTATGGTTAATAAAAGAATTCAGCGAAATTCTATCACATTTGTTCCTCTTACGTCGCTCGTATTTCAGATAGCGCATTGGGCTAAGCGGCATCTCAAAGCGCATGAAATGGCGAGTAAAATGCACTACTAAGCTTCTAGGATAAGGCAAACAGAGACCCGATTAGATCATTTTATATTACGGTTAATATAAGAATTCAGCGTAATTCTGTCACATTTGTTCAATTTACGTTGCTCCTATTTCAGATAGCGTACTCGGATAGGCGGCATCTTAAAGCGGGTGGAAGGGTGAGTAAAATGCACTAATAATCTTCCATGATAGGGCAATCAGACACCCGATTAGATCATTTTATATTTTGTTTTATATAAGATTTCAGGAAAATTCTATCACATTTGTTCAATTTACGTCGCTCCTATTTCAGATAGCATATTGGGCTAAGCGGCACCTCAAAGCGCATGAAATGGCGAGTGAAATGCAATATTAAACTTCTAGGGTAGGGCAAACAGAGACCCGATTAGATCATTTTATATTATGGTCAATTTAAGAATTCAGCATAATTCTTTCTCATTTCTTCAATTTACGTGGCTCCTATTTCAGATAGCTTATTGGGCTTAGCGGCATCTCAAAGCGCATGAAATGGCGAGTAAAATGCACTATTAAAGTTCTAGGGTAGGGCAAACAGAGACCCGATTAGATCATTTAATATTTTGGTTAATATAAGAATTCAGCGTAATGCTATCACATTTGTTCAATTTACGTCGCTCCTATTACAGACAGCTTATTGGGCTTAGCGGCATCTCAAAGCGCATGAAATGACGAGTGAAATGCACTATTAAACTTCTTGGGTAGGGCAAACAGAGACCCGATTAGATCATTTTATATTATGGTTAATTTAAGAATTCAGCAAAATTCTATCGCATTTGTTCAATTTACGTCGTTCCTATTTCAGATAGCGTCCTGGGCTAAGCGGCATCTAATAGCGCATGAAATGGCGAGTATAATGCACTATTAAACTTCTAGGATAAGGCAAACAGAGACCCGATTAGATCATTTTATGTTATGGTTAATATAAGAATTCAGCGTAATTCTATCACATTTGTTCAGTTTACGTCGCTCCTATTTCAGATAGCGTACTGGGCTAGGCGGCATCTCAAAGCGCATGAAATGGCGAGTAAAATGCACTATTAAACTTCTAGGATAGGGCAATCAGAGACCCGATTAGATCATTTTATATTTTGGTTAATATAAGAATTCAGCGAAATTCTATCACATTTGTTCAATTTACGTCGCTCCTATTTCAGATAGCGTATTGGGCTAAGCGGCATCTCAAAGCGCATGAAATGGCGAGTAAAATGCACTAGTAAACTTCTAGGGTAGGGCAATCAGAGACCCGATTAGATCATTTTATATTATGGTTAATTTAAGAATTCAGCAAAATTCTATCACATTAGTTCAATTTACGTCGTTCCTATTTCAGATAGCGTACTGGGTCTTGCGGCATCTTAAAGCGCGTGGAATGGCGAGTAAAATTCACTATTAAACTTCTATGATAGGGCAATCAGAGACCCGATTAGATCATTTTATATTTTGGTTAATATAAGAATTCAGCGAAATTCTATCACATTTGTTCCATTTACGTCGCTCCTATTTCAGATAGCGTACTGGGCTAGGCGGCATCTCAAAGCGCATGAAATGGCGAGGAAAATGCACTATTAAACTTCTAGGGTAAGGCAAACACAGACCCGATTAGATCATTTTATATTACGGTTAATATACGAATTCAGAGTAATTCTATCACATTTGTTCAATTTACGTCGCCCCTATTTCAGATAGCGTATTGGGCTAGGCGGCATCTTAAAGCGCATGGAATGGCGAGTAAAATGCACTATTAAACTTCTATGATAGGGCAATCAGAGACCCGATTAGATCATTTTATATTTTGGTTAATATAAGAATTCAGCGAAATTCTATCACATTTGTTCAATTTACGTCGCTCCTATTTCAGATAGCGTATTGGGCTAAGCGGCATCTCAAAGCGCATGAAATGGCGAGTAAAATGCACTAGTAAACTTCTAGGGTAGGGCAATCAGAGACCCGATTAGATCATTTTATATTATGGTTAATTTAAGAATTCAGCAAAATTCTATCACATTAGTTCAATTTACGTCGTTCCTATTTCAGATAGCGTACTGGGTCTTGCGGCATCTTAAAGCGCGTGGAATGGCGAGTAAAACTCACTATTAAACTTCTATGATAGGGCAATCAGAGACCCGATTAGATCATTTTATATTTTGGTTAATATAAGAATTCAGCGAAATTCTATCACATTTGTTCCATTTACGTCGCTCCTATTTCAGATAGCGTATTGGGCTATGCGGCATCTCAAAGCGCATGAAATGACGAGTAAAATGCACTGTTAAACTTCTAGGGTAGGGCAAACAGAGACCCGATTAGATCATTTTATATTACGGTTAATATAAGAATTCAGCGTAACTCTGACACATTTGTTCAACTTACGTAGCTCCTATTTCAGATAGCGTACTGGGCTAGGCGGCATCTTAAAGCGCGTGGCATGGCGGGTAAAATGCACTATTAAACTTCTATGATAGGGCAATCAGTGACCCGATTAGAACATTTTATGTTTTGGTTAATATAAGAATTCAGAGAAATTCTATCACATTTGTTCAATTTACGTCGCTCCTATTTCAGATAGCATACTGGGCTAGGCGGTATCTTAAAGCGCGCGGAATGGCGAGTAAAATGCACTATTAAACTTCTATGATAGGGCAATCAGAGACCCGATTAGATCATTTTATATTTTGGTTCATATAAGAATTCAGCGAAATTCTATCACATTTGTTCAATTTACGTCGCTCCTATTTCAGATAGCTTATTGGGCTAAGCGGCATCTCAAAGCGCATGAAATGACGAGTGAAATGCACTATTAAACTTCTAGGGTAGGGCGAACAGAGACCAGATTAGATCATTTTACATTATGGTTAATATAAGAATTCAGCGTAATCCTGTCACATTTGTTCAACTTACGTAGCTCCTATTTCAGATAGCGTACTGGGCTAGGCGGCATCTTAAAGCGCGTAGAATGGCGAGTAAAATGCACTATTAAACTTCTATGATAGGGCAACCAGAGACCCGATTAGATCATTTTGTATTTTGGTTAATATAAGAATTCAGCGAAATTCTATCTCATTTGTTCAATTTACGTCGCTCCTATTTCAGATAGCGTATTGGGCTAAGCGGCATCTCAATGCGCATGAAATGGCGAGTAACATGCACTATTACACTTCTAGGATAAGGCAAACAGAGACCCGATTAGATCATTTTATATTACGGTTAATATAAGAATTCAGCGTAATTCTATCACATTTGTTCAACTTACGTCGCTCCTCTTTCAGATAGCGTACTGGGTTAGGCGGCATCTTAAAGCGCGTGGAATGGCGAGTAAAATGCACTATTAAACTTCTATGATAGGGCTATCAGAGACCCGATTAGATCATTTTATGTTTTGGTTAATATAAGAATTCAGCGAAATTCTATCACATTTGTTCAATTTACGTCGCTCCTATTTCAGATAGCGTACTGGGGTAAGCTGCATCTCAAAGCGCAAGACATGGCGAGTAAAATGCACTATTAAACTTCTAGGGTAGGGCAATCAGAGACCCGATTAGATCATTTTGTATTTCGGTTAATATAAGAATTCAGCGAAATTCTATTACATTTGTTTAATTTACGTCGCTCCTATTTCAGATAGCGTATTGGGCTAAGCGGCATCTCAAAGCGCATGAAATGACGAGTGAAATGCACTATTAAACTTCTAGGGTAGGGCGAACAGAGACAAGATTAGATCATTTTACATTATGGTTAATATAAGAATTCAGCGTAATTCTGTCACATTTGTTCAACTTACGTAGCTCCTATTTCAGATAGCGTACTGGGCTAGGCGGCATCTTAAAGCGCGTAGAATGGCGAGTAAAATGCACTATTAAACTTCTATGATAGGGCAATCAGAGACCCGATTAGATCATTTTGTATTTTGGTTAATATAAGAATTCAGCGAAATTCTATCACATTTGTTCAATTTACGTCGCTCCTATTTCAGATAGCTTATTGGGCTAAGCGGCATCTCAAAGCGCATGAAATGACGAGTGAAATGCACTATTAAACTTCTAGGGTAGGGCGAACAGAGACCAGATTAGATCATTTTACATTAAGGTTAATATAAGAATTCAGCGAAATTCTATCACATTTGTTCAATTTACGTCGCTCCTATTTCAGATAGCGTATTGGGCTAAGCGGCATCTCAATGCGCATGAAATGGCGAGTAACATGCACTATTACACTTCTAGGATAAGGCAAACAGAGACCCGATTAGATCATTTTATATTACGGTTAATATAAGAATTCAGCGTAATTCTATCACATTTGTTCAACTTACGTCGCTCCTCTTTCAGATAGCGTACTGGGTTAGGCGGCATATTAAAGCGCGTGGAATGGCGAGTAAAATGCACTATTAAACTTCTATGATAGGGCTATCAGAGACCCGATTAGATCATTTTATGTTTTGGTTAATATAAGAATTCAGCGAAATTCTATCACATTTGTTCAATTTACGTCGCTCCTATTTCAGATAGCGTATTGGGGTAAGCTGTATCTCAAAGCGCAAGACATGGCGAGTAAAATGCACTATTAAACTTCTAGGGTAGGGCAATCAGAGACCCGATTAGATCATTTTGTATTTTGGTTAATATAAGAATTCAGCGAAATTCTATTACATTTGTTTAATTTACGTCGCTCCTATTTCAGATAGCGTATTGGGCTAAGCGGCATCTCAAAGCGCATGAAATGGCGAGTAAAATGCACTATTATACTTCTAGTGTAGGGCAATCAGAGACCCGATTAGATCATTTTATATTATGCTTAATTTAAGAATTCAGCAAAATTCTATCACATTTGTTCAATTTACGTAGTTCCTATTTCAGAAAGCATACTGGGCTAGGCGGTATCTTAAAGCGCGCGGAATGGCGAGTAAAATGCACTATTAAACTTCTATGATAGGGCAATCAGAGACCCGATTAGATCATTTTATATTTTGGTTCATATAAGAATTCAGCGAAATTCTATCACATTTGTTCAATTTTCGTCGCTCCTATTTCAGATAGCTTATTGGGCTAAGCGGCATCTCAAAGCGCATGAAATGACGAGTGAAATGCACTATTAAACTTCTAGGGTAATGCGAACAGAGACCAGATTAGATCATTTTACATTAAGGTTAATATAAGAATTCAGCGTAATTCTGTCACATTTGTTCAACTTACGTAGCTCCTATTTCAGATGGCGTACTGGGCTAGGCGGCATCTTAAAGCGCGTAGAATGGCGAGTAAAATGCACTATTAAACTTCTATGATAGGGCAATCAGAGACCCGATTAGATCATTTTGTATTTTGGTTAATATAAGAATTCAGCGAAATTCTCTCACATTTGTTCAATTTACGTCGTTGATATTTCAGATAGCGTATTGGGCTAAGCGGCATCTCAATGCGCATGAAATGGCGAGTAAAATGCACTATTAAACTTCTAGAGTAGGGCAAACAGAGACCCGATTAGATCATTTTATATTTTGGTTAATATAAGAATTGAGCGAAATTCTGTCACATTTGTTCAATTTACGTCGCTCCTATTAAAGATAGCGTATTGGGCTAAGCGGCATCTTAAAGCGCGTGGAAAGGCGAGTAAAATGCACTATTAAACTTCTATGATAGGGCAATCAGAGACCCGATTAGATCATTTTATATTATGGTTAATATAAGAATTCAGCGTAATTCTATCACATTTGTTCAACTTACGTCGCTCCTATTTCAGATAGCGCACTGGGCTAGGCGGCATCTTAAAGCGCGGGGAATGTCGAGTAAAATGCACTACTAAACTACTATGATAGGGCAATCAGAGACCCGTTTAGGTCATTTTATATTTTGGTTAATATAAGAATTCAGCGAAATTCTATCACATTTGTTCAATTTACGTCGCTCCTATTAAAGATAGCGTATTGGGCTAAACGGCATCTGAAAGCGCATGAAATGGCGAGTAAAATGCACTATTAAACTTCTAGGGTAGGATAAACAGAGACCCGATTAGATCATTTTATATTATGATTAATTTAAGAAATCAGCAAAATTCTATCACATTTGTTCAATTTACGTTGTTCCTATTTCAGATAGCCTACTGGGCTAGGCGGCATCCTAAAGCGCGTGGAAAGGCGAGCAAAATGCACTATTAAACTTCTATGATAGGGCAATCAGAGACCCGATTAGATCATTTTATATTTTGTTTAACATAAGATTTCAGGGAAATTCTATCACATTTGTTCAATTTACGTCGCTCCTATTTCAGATAGCTTATTGGGCTTAGCGGCATCTGAAAGCGCATGAAATGGCGAGTAAAATGCACTATTAAACTTCTAGGGTAGGGCAAACAGAGACCCGATTAGATCATTTTATATTATGGTTAATTTAAGAATTCACCTAAATTCTATCACATTTGTTCAATTTACGTCGCTCCTATTTCAGATAGCGTATTGGGCTAAGCGGCATCTCAAAGCCCATGAAATGGCGATTAAAATTCACTATTAAACTTCTAGGGTAAGGCAAACAGATACCCGATTAGATCATTTTATATTACGGTTAATATAAGAATTCAGCGTAATTCTATCACATTTGTTCAACTTACGTCACTCCTCTTTCAGATAGCGTACTGGGCTAGGCGGCATCTTAAAGCGCGTGGAATGGCGAGTAAAATGCACTATTAAACTTCTAGGGTAGGGCAAACAGAGACCCGATTAGATCATTTTATATTACGGTTAATATAAGAATTCAGCGAAATTCTCTCACATTTGTTCAATTTACGTCGCTGATATTTCAGATAGCGTATTGGGCTCAGCGGCATCTCAAAGCGCAAGAAATGTGGAGTAAAATGCACTATTAAACTTCTAGGGTAGGGCAAACAGAGACCCGATAAGATCATTTTATATTATGGTTAATTTAAGAATTCAGCGAAATTCTATCACATTTGTTCCATTTACGTCGCTCCTATTTCAGATAGCGTATTGGGCTAAGCGGCATCTTAAAGCGCGTGGAATGGCGAGTAAAATGCACTATTACACTTCTAGGGTAGGGCAAACAGAGACCCGATTAGATCATGTTATATTATGGTTAATTTAAGAATTCAGCGAAATTCTATCACATTTGTTCAATTTACGTCGCTCCTATTTCAGATAGCGTATTGGGCTAAGCGGCATCTCAAAGCGCAAGAAATGGCGAGTAAAATGCACTATTAAACTTCTAGGGTAGGGCAAACAGAGACCCGATTAGATCATTTTATATTTTGGTTAATATAAGAATTGAGCGAAATTCTGTCACATTTGTTCAATTTACGTCGCTCCTATTAACGATAGCGTATTGGGCTAAGCGGCATCTGAAAGCGCATGAAATGGCGAGTAAAATGCACTATTAAACTTCTAGGGTAGGGCAAACAGAGACCCGATTAGATCATTTTATATTATGGTTAATTTAAGAATTCAGCGAAATTCTATCACATTTGTTCAATTTACGTCGCTACTATTTCAGATAGCGTATTGGGCTAAGCGGCATCTCAAAGCGCATGAAATGGCGAGTATGATGCACTATTAAACTTCTAGAATAAGGCAAACAGAGACCCGATTAGATCATTTTATATTACGGTTAATATAAGAATTCAGCGTAATTCTATCACATTTGTTCAACTTACGTCGCTCCTCTTTCAGATAGCGTACTGGGCTAGGCGGCATCTTAAAGCGCGTGGAATGGCGAGTAAAATGCACTATTATACTTCTATGATAGGGCTATCAGAGACCCGATTAGATCATTTTATATTGTGGTTAATATAAGAATTCAGTGAAATTCTAACACATTTGTTCAATTTACGCCACTCCTATTTCAGATAGCGTACTGGGCTAGGCTGCATCATAAAGCGCGTGGAATGGCGAGTAAAATGCACTATTAAACTTCTAGGATAAGGCAAACAGAGACCCGATTAGATCATTTTATATTACGGTTAATATAAGAATTCAGCGTAATACTATCACATTTGTTCAACTTACGTCGCTCCTCTTTCAGATAGCGTACTGGGCTAGGCGGCATCTTAAAGCGCGTGGAATGGCGAGTAAAATGCACTATTAAACTTCTATGATAGGGCTATCAGAGACCCGATTACATCATTTTATATTTTGCTTAATATAAGAATTCAGTGAAATTCTATCACATTTGTTCAATTTACGTCGCTCCTGTTTCAGTTAGCGTATTGGGCTAAGCAGCATCACAAAGTGCATGAAATGGCGAGTAAAATGCACTATTAAACTTCTAGGGTAGGGCAAACAGAGACCCGATTAGATCATTTTATATAATGGTTAATTTAAGAATTCAGCAAAATTCTATCACATTTTTTCAATTTACGTCGCTCCTATTTCTGATAGCGTACTGGGCTAGGCGGCATCTTAAAGCGCGTGGAATGGCGAGTAAAATGCACTATTAAACTTCTATGATAGGGCTATCAGAGACCCGATTACATCATTTTATATTTTGGTTAATATAAGAATTCAGTGAAATTCTATCACATTTGTTCAACTTACGTCGCTCCTATTTCAGATAGCGTACTGGGCTAGGCGTCAGCTTAAAGCGCGTGGAATGGCGAGTAAAATGCACTATTAAACTTCTATGATAGGGCACTCAGAGACCCGATTATATCATTTTATATTTTGGTTAATATAAGAATTCAGCGAAATTCTATCACATTTGTTCAATTTACGTCGTTCCTATTTCAGATAGCGTACTGGGCTAGGCGGCATCTTCAAGGGCGTGGAAGGGCGAGTAAAATGCACGACTAAACATCTATGATAGGGCAATCAGAGACCCGATTAGATCATTTTATATTTTGTTTAATATAAGATTTCAGGGAAATTCTATCACATTTGTGCAATTTACGTCGCTCCTATTTCAGATAGCGTATTGGACTAAGCGGCATCTCAAAGCGCATGGAACGTCCAATAGAATGCACTATTAATCTTCTAGGCTAGGGCAAACAGAGACCCGATTGGATCATTTTACATTAAGGTTAATATAAGAATTCAGGGAAATTCTATCACATTTGTTAAATTTACGTCGCCCCTATTTCAGATAGCGTATTGGGCTAAGCGGCATCTCAAAGCGCATGAAATGGCGAGCAAAATGCACTATTAAACTTCTAGGGTAGGGCAAACAGAGACCCGATTAGATCATTTTGTATTACCGTTAATTTATGAATTCAGCAAAATTCTACCACATTTGTTCAATTTACGTCGCACCTATTTCAGATAGCGTACTGGGCTAGGCGGCATCTTAAAGCGCGTGCAATGGCGAGTAAAATGCACTATTAAACTTCTATGATAGGGCAATCAGGGACCCGATCAGATCATTTTATATTTTGGTTAATATAAGAATTCAAGGAAATTCTATCACATTTGTTCAATTTACGTCGCTCCTATTTCAGACAGCGTATTCGGCTAAGCGGCATCTCAAAGCGCATGAAATGATGAGTGAAATGCACTATTAAACTTCTATGATAGGGCAATCAGAGTCCCGATTAGATCATTTTATATTTTGGTTAATTTAATAATTCAGCAAAATTCTATCACATTTGTTCAATTTACGTCGTTCCTATTTCAGATAGCGTACTGGGCTAGGCGGCATCTTCAAGGGCGTGGAAGGGCGAGTAAAATGCACGACTAAATATCTATGATAGGGCAATCCGAGACCCGATTAGATCATTTTATATTTTGTTTAATATAAGATTTCAGGGAAATTCTATCACATTTGTTCAATTTACGTCGCTCCTATTTCAGATAGCGTATTGGGCTAAGCGGCATCTCAAAGCGCATGGAACGTCCAATATAATGCACTATTAATCTTCTAGGCTAGGGCAAACAGAGACCCGATTAGATCATTTTACATTAAGGTTAATATAAGAATTCAGGGAAATTCTATCACATTTGTTCAATTTACGTCGCCCCTATTACAGATAGCGTATTGGGCTAAGCGGCATCTCAAAGCGCATGAAATGGCGAGCAAAATGCACTATTAAACTTCTAGGGTAGGGCAAACAGAGACCCGATTAGATCATTTTGTATTACCGTTAATTTATGAATTCAGCAAAATTCTATCACATTTGTTCAATTTACGTCGCTCCTATTTCAGATAGCGTATTGGGCTAGGCGGCATCTTAAAGCGCGTGGAATGGCGAGTAAAATGCACTATTAAACTTCTATGATAGGGCAATCAGAGACCCGATTAGATCATTTTATATTACGGTTAATATAAGAATTCAGCGTAATTCTATCACATTTGTTCAACTTACGTCGCTCCTATTTCAGATAGCGCACTGGAATAGGCGGTATCTTAAAGCGCGTGGAATGGCGAATAAAATGCACTACTAAACTACTATGATAGAGCAATCAGAGACCCGATTAGGTCATTTTATATTTTGGTTAATATAAGAATTCAGCGAAATTCTATCACATTTGTTCAATTTACGTCGCTCCTATTAAAGATAGCGTATTGGGCTAAGCGGCATCTCAAAGCGCATGAGATGGCGAATAACATGCACTATTAAACTTATAGGCTAGGGCGAACAGAGACCCGATTAGATCATTTTACATTACGGTTAATATAAGAATTCAACGTAATTCTATCACATTTGTTCAATTTACGTCGCTCCTATTTCAGATAGCGTATTGTGCTAAGCGGCATCTCAAAGCGCATGAAATGGCGAGTAAAATGCACTATTAAACTTCTAGGGTAGGTCTAACAGAGACCCGATTAGATCATTTTATATTACCGTCAATTTAGGAATTCAGCAAAATTCTATCACATTTGTTCAATTTACGTCGCTCCTATTTCAGATAGCGTACTGGGCGAGGCGGCATCTTAAAGCGCGTGGAATGGCGAGTAAAACGCACTATTGAACTTCTATAATAGGGCAATCAGAGACCCGATTAGATCATTTTATAATTTGGTTAATATAAGAATTCAGCGAAATTCTATCACATTTATTCAATTTACGTCGCTCCTATTTCAGATAGCTTATAGGGCTAAGCGGCACCTCAAAGCGCATGAAATGGCGAGTAAAATGCACTATTAAGCTTCTAGGGTAGGGCGAACAGAGACCCGATTAGATCATTTTATATTATAGTTAATTAAAGAATTCAGCGAAATTCTATCACATTTGTTCAATTTACGTCGCTCCTATTTCAGATAGCGTATTGGGCTAAACGGCATCTCAAAGCGCATGAACTGGCGGGTAAAATGCACTATTAAACTTCTAGGGTAACGCAAGCACAGACCCGATTATATCATTTTATATTATGGATAATATAAGAATTCAGCGTAATAGTATCACATTTGTTCAACTTACGCCGCTCCTATTTCAGATAGCGTATTGGGCTAAGCGGCATCTCAAAGCGCATGAAATTACGAGTGAAATGCACTATTATACTTCTAGGGTAGGACAAACAGAGACCCGATTAGATCATTTTATATTACGGTTAATATAAGAATTAAGCGTAATTCTATCACATTTGTTCAATTTACGTCACTCCTATTTCAGATAGCCTACTGGGCTAGCCGCCATCTTAGAGCGCGTGGTATAGCGAGTAAAATGCACTATTAGCCTTCTATGATAGGGCAATCAGAGACCCGATTAGCTCATTTTATATTAATGTTAATATAAGAATTAAGCGTAATTCTATCACATTTGTTCAATTTACGTCGCTCCTATTTCGGATAGCGTACTGGACTAAGCGGCATCTTAAAGCGCGTGGAATGGCGAGTAAAATGCACTATTAAACTTCTAGGGTAGGGCAAACAGAGACCCGATTAGATCATTTTATATTATAGTTAATTTCAGAATTCAGCGAAATTCTATCACATTTGTTCAATTTACGTCGCTTCTATTTCAGATAGCGTATTGGGCTAAGCGGCATCTCAAAGCGCATGAAATGGCGAGTAAAATGCACTATTAAACTTCTATGATAGGGCGAACAGAGTCCCGATTAGATCATTGTATATTATGGTTAATTTAAGAATTCAACGAAATTCTATCACATTTGTTCAATTTACGTCGCTCCTATTTCAGATAGCGTATTGGACTAAGCGGCACCTCAAAGCGCATGAAATGGCGAGTAAAATGCACTATTAAACTTCTAGGGTGAGGCAAACAGAGACCCGATTAGATCATATTACATTATGGTTAATAAAAGAATTCAGCGAAATTCTATCACATTTGTTAAATTTACGTCGCTCCTATTTCAGATAGTGTATTGGGCTAAGCGGCATCTGAAAGCGCATGAAATGACGAGTGAAATGCACTATTAAGCTTCTAGGGTAGGGCGAACAGAGACCCGATTAGATCATTTTATATTATAGTTAATTAAAGGATTCAGCGAAATTCTATCACATTTGTTCAATTTACGTCGCTCCTATTTCAGATAGCGTATTGGGCTAAACGGCATCTCAAAGCGCATGAACTGGCGGGTAAAATGCACTATTAAACTTCTAGGGTAACGCAAGCACAGACCCGATTATATCATTTTATATTATGGATAATATAAGAATTCAGCGTAATAGTATCACATTTGTTCAACTTACGCCGCTCCTATTTCAGATAGCGTACTGGGCTAGACGGCATCTTAAAGCGCGTGGAAGGGCGAGTAAAATGCACTATGAAACTTCTATGATAGGGCAATAAGACACCCGATCAGATCATTTTATATTTTGGTTAATATAAGGATTCAGCGAAATTCTATCACATTTGTTCAATTTACGTCGCTCCTATTTCAGATAGCGTACTGGGCTAGGCGCCAGCATAAAGCGCGTGGAATGGCGAGTAAAATGCACTATTAAACTTCTATGATAGGGCAATCAGAGACCCGATTAGATCATTTTATATTTTGGTTAATATAAGAATTCAGCGAAATTCTATCACATTTGTTCAATTTATATCCCTCCTATTTCAGATAGCGTATTGGGCTAAGCGGCATCTCAAAGCGCATGAAATGAGGAGTAAAATGCACTATTAAAGTTCTAGGGTAGGGCAAACAGAGACCCGACCAGATCATTTTATATTATGGTTAATTTAAGAATTCAGCGAAATACTATCACGTTCGTTCAATTTACGTCGCTCCTATTTCAGATAGCGTATTTGTAAAAGCGGCATCTCAAAGCGCATGAAATGACGAGTAAAATGCACTATTAAACTTCTGGGGTAGGACAAGCAGTGACCCGATTAGATCATTTTATATTACAGTTAATTTAAGAATTCAGCAAAATTCTATCACATTTGTTCAATTTACGTCGCTCCTATTTCATATAGCGTGCTGGGCTAGGCGGCATCTTAAAGCGCGTGGAAGGGCGAGTAAAATGCACTATTAAACTTCTAGGGTAAGGCAAACAGAGACCCGATTAGATCATTATATATTATGGTTAATTTAAGAATTCAGCAAAATTCTATCACATTTGTTCACCTTACGTCGCTCCTATTTCAGATAGCGTATTGGGCTAAGCGGCATCTCAAAGCGCATAAAATGTGGAGTAAAATGCACTATTAAAGTTCTAGGGTAGGGCAAACAGAGACCCGACTAGATCATTTTATATTATGGTTAATTTAAGAATTCAGCGAAATACTATCACATTCGTTCAATTTACGTCGCTCCTAGATCAGATAGCGTATTGGGCAAAGCGGCATCTCAATGCGCATGAAATGGCGAGTAAAATGCACTATGAATCTTCTATGATAGGGCAATAAGAGACCCGATTAGATCATTTTATATTTTGGTTAATATAAGAATTCAGCGAAATTCTATCACATTTGTTCAATTTATATCGCTCCTATTTCAGATAGCGTATTGGGCTAAGCGGCATCTCAAAGCGCATAAAATGTGGAGTAAAATGCACTATTAAAGTTCTAGGGTAGGGCAAACAGAGACCCGACTAGATCATTTTATATTATGGTTAATTTAAGAATTCAGCGAAATACTATCACATTCGTTCAATTTACGTCGCTCCTAGATCAGATAGCGTATTGGGCAAAGCGGCATCTCAAAGCGCATGAAATGACGAGTAAAATGCACTATTAAACTTCTAGGGTAGGGCAAACAGAGACCCGATTAGATCATTTTATATTATGGTTAATTAAATCATTCAGCAAAATTCCTTCACTTTTGTTCAATTTACGTCGTTCCTATTTCAGATAGCGTACTGGGCTAGGCGGCACCTTAAAGCGCGTGGAATGGCGAGTATAATGCACTATTAAACTTCTACTATAGGGCAATCAGGGACCCGATCAGATCATTTTATATTTTGTTTAATATAAGATTTCAGGGAAATTCTATCACATTTGTTCAATTTACGTCGCTCCTATTTCAGATAGCGTATTGGGCTAAGCGGCATCTCAAAGCGCATGGAATGTCCAATAAAATGCACTATTAATCTTCTTGGCTAGGGCAAACAGAGACCCGATTAGATCATTTTACATTAAGGTTAATATAAGAATTCAGGGAAATTCTATCACATTTGCTCAATTTACGTCGCTCCTATTTCAGATAGCGTATTGGGCTAAGCAGCATCTCAAAGCGCACGGAATGTCGAATAAAATGCACTATTAATCTTCTAGGCTAGGGCAAACAGAGACCCGATTAGATCATTTTACATTAAGGTTAATATAAGAATTCAGGGAAATTCTATCACATTTGTTCAATTTACGTCGCTCCTATTTCAGATAGCGTATTGTGCTAAGCGGCATCTCAAAGCGCATGAAATGGCGAGTAAAATGCACTATTAAACTTCTAGGGTAGGTCTAACAGAGACCCGATTAGATCATTTTATATTACCGTCAATTTAGGAATTCAGCAAAATTCTATCACATTTGTTCAATTTACGTCGCTCCTATTTCAGATAGCGTACTGGGCGAGGCGGCATCTTAAAGCGCGTGGAATGGCGAGCAAAACGCACTATTGAACTTCTATAATAGGGCAATCAGAGACCCGATTAGATCATTTTATAATTTGGTTAATATAAGAATTCAGCGAAATTCTATCACATTTATTCAATTTACGTCGCTCCTATTTCAGATAGCTTATAGTGCTAAGCGGCTCCTCAAAGCGCATGAAATGACGAGTGAAATGCACTATTAAACTTCTAGGGTAGGTCGAACAGAGACCCGATTAGATCATTATACATTAAGGATAATATAAGAATTCAAGGAAATTCTATCACATTTGTTCAATTTACGTCGCTCCTATTTCAGACAGCGTATTCGGCTAAGCGGCATCTCAAAGCGCATGAAATGATGAGTGAAATGCACTATTAAACTTCTATGATAGGGCAATCAGAGTCCCGATTAGATCATTTTATATTTTGGTTAATTTAATAATTCAGCAAAATTCTATCACATTTGTTCAATTTACGTCGTTCCTATTTCAGATAGCGTACTGGGCTAGGCGGCATCTTCAAGGGCGTGGAAGGGCGAGTAAAATGCACGACTAAACATCTATGATAGGGCAATCCGAGACCCGATTAGATCATTTTATATTTGTTTAATGTAAGATTTCAGGG
The DNA here is from genome assembly GCA_916610135.2 of Macropis europaea. Taxonomy (NCBI): domain Eukaryota; kingdom Metazoa; phylum Arthropoda; class Insecta; order Hymenoptera; family Melittidae; genus Macropis; species Macropis europaea. The sequence goes on along the minus strand of CAKAJE020001686.1, from coordinate 19,058 downwards.
AAATTCTATCACATTTGTTCAATTTACGTCGCTCCTATTTCAGATAGCGTATTGGGCTAAGCGGCATCTCAAAGCGCATGGAACGTCCAATATAATGCACTATTAATCTTCTAGGCTAGGGCAAACAGAGACCCGATTAGATCATTTTACATTAAGGTTAATATAAGAATTCAGGGAAATTCTATCACATTTGTTCAATTTACGTCGCCCCTATTACAGATAGCGTATTGGGCTAAGCGGCATCTCAAAGCGCATGAAATGGCGAGCAAAATGCACTATTAAACTTCTAGGGTAGGGCAAACAGAGACCCGATTAGATCATTTTGTATTACCGTTAATTTATGAATTCAGCAAAATTCTATCACATTTGTTCAATTTACGTCGCTCCTATTTCAGATAGCGTATTGGGCTAGGCGGCATCTTAAAGCGCGTGGAATGGCGAGTAAAATGCACTATTAAACTTCTATGATAGGGCAATCAGAGACCCGATTAGATCATTTTATATTACGGTTAATATAAGAATTCAGCGTAATTCTATCACATTTGTTCAACTTACGTCGCTCCTATTTCAGATAGCGCACTGGAATAGGCGGTATCTTAAAGCGCGTGGAATGGCGAGTAAAATGCACTACTAAACTACTATGATAGAGCAATCAGAGACCCGATTAGGTCATTTTATATTTTGGTTAATATAAGAATTCAGCGAAATTCTATCACATTTGTTCAATTTACGTCGCTCCTATTAAAGATAGCGTATTGGGCTAAGCGGCATCTCAAAGCGCATGAGATGGCGAATAACATGCACTATTAAACTTATAGGCTAGGGCGAACAGAGACCCGATTAGATCATTTTACATTACGGTTAATATAAGAATTCAACGTAATTCTATCACATTTGTTCAATTTACGTCGCTCCTATTTCAGATAGCGTATTGTGCTAAGCGGCATCTCAAAGCGCATGAAATGGCGAGTAAAATGCACTATTAAACTTCTAGGGTAGGTCTAACAGAGACCCGATTAGATCATTTTATATTACCGTCAATTTAGGAATTCAGCAAAATTCTATCACATTTGTTCAATTTACGTCGCTCCTATTTCAGATAGCGTACTGGGCGAGGCGGCATCTTAAAGCGCGTGGAATGGCGAGTAAAACGCACTATTGAACTTCTATAATAGGGCAATCAGAGACCCGATTAGATCATTTTATAATTTGGTTAATATAAGAATTCAGCGAAATTCTATCACATTTATTCAATTTACGTCGCTCCTATTTCAGATAGCTTATAGGGCTAAGCGGCACCTCAAAGCGCATGAAATGGCGAGTAAAATGCACTATTAAGCTTCTAGGGTAGGGCGAACAGAGACCCGATTAGATCATTTTATATTAAAGTTAATTAAAGAATTCAGCGAAATTCTATCACATTTGTTCAATTTACGTCGCTCCTATTTCAGATAGCGTATTGGGCTAAACGGCATCTCAAAGCGCATGAACTGGCGGGTAAAATGCACTATTAAACTTCTAGGGTAACGCAAGCACAGACCCGATTATATCATTTTATATTATGGATAATATAAGAATTCAGCGTAATAGTATCACATTTGTTCAACTTACGCCGCTCCTATTTCAGATAGCGTATTGGGCTAAGCGGCATCTCAAAGCGCATGAAATTACGAGTGAAATGCACTATCAAACTTCTAGGGTAGGACAAACAGAGACCCGATTAGATCATTTTATATTACGGTTAATATAAGAATTAAGCGTAATTCTATCACATTTGTTCAATTTACGTCACTCCTATTTCAGATAGCCTACTGGGCTAGCCGCCATCTTAGAGCGCGTGGAATAGCGAGTAAAATGCACTATTAGCCTTCTATGATAGGGCAATCAGAGACCCGATTAGCTCATTTTATATTAATGTTAATATAAGAATTAAGCGTAATTCTATCACATTTGTTCAATTTACGTCGCTCCTATTTCGGATAGCGTACTGGACTAAGCGGCATCTTAAAGCGCGTGGAATGGCGAGTAAAATGCACTATTAAACTTCTAGGGTAGGGCAAACAGAGACCCTATTAGATCATTTTATATTATAGTTAATTTCAGAATTCAGCGAAATTCTATCACATTTGTTCAATTTACGTCGCTTCTATTTCAGATAGCGTATTGGGCTAAGCGGCATCTCAAAGCGCATGAAATGGCGAGTAAAATGCACTATTAAACTTCTATGATAGGGCGAACAGAGTCCCGATTAGATCATTGTATATTATGGTTAATTTAAGAATTCAACGAAATTCTATCACATTTGTTCAATTTACGTCGCTCCTATTTCAGATAGCGTATTGGACTAAGCGGCACCTCAAAGCGCATGAAATGGCGAGTAAAATGCACTATTAAACTTCTAGGGTGAGGCAAACAGAGACCCGATTAGATCATATTACATTATGGTTAATAAAAGAATTCAGCGAAATTCTATCACATTTGTTAAATTTACGTCGCTCCTATTTCAGATAGTGTATTGGGCTAAGCGGCATCTGAAAGCGCATGAAATGACGAGTGAAATGCACTATTAAGCTTCTAGGGTAGGGCGAACAGAGACCCGATTAGATCATTTTATATTATAGTTAATTAAAGGATTCAGCGAAATTCTATCACATTTGTTCAATTTACGTCGCTCCTATTTCAGATAGCGTATTGGGCTAAACGGCATCTCAAAGCGCATGAACTGGCGGGTAAAATGCACTATTAAACTTCTAGGGTAACGCAAGCACAGACCCGATTATATCATTTTATATTATGGATAATATAAGAATTCAGCGTAATAGTATCACATTTGTTCAACTTACGCCGCTCCTATTTCAGATAGCGTACTGGGCTAGACGGCATCTTAAAGCGAGTGGAAGGGCGAGTAAAATGCACTATGAAACTTCTATGATAGGGCAATAAGACACCCGATCAGATCATTTTATATTTTGGTTAATATAAGAATTCAGCGAAATTCTATCACATTTGTTCAATTTACGTCGCTCCTATTTCAGATAGCGTACTGGGCTAGGCGCCAGCATAAAGCGCGTGGAATGGCGAGTAAAATGCACTATTAAACTTCTATGATAGGGCAATCAGAGACCCGATTAGATCATTTTATATTTTGGTTAATATAAGAATTCAGCGAAATTCTATCACATTTGTTCAATTTATATCCCTCCTATTTCAGATAGCGTATTGGGCTAAGCGGCATCTCAAAGCGCATGAAATGAGGAGTAAAATGCACTATTAAAGTTCTAGGGTAGGGCAAACAGAGACCCGACCAGATCATTTTATATTATGGTTAATTTAAGAATTCAGCGAAATACTATCACGTTCGTTCAATTTACGTCGCTCCTATTTCAGATAGCGTATTTGTAAAAGCGGCATCTCAAAGCGCATGAAATGACGAGTAAAATGCACTATTAAACTTCTGGGGTAGGACAAGCAGTGACCCGATTAGATCATTTTACATTATGGTTAATAAAAGAATTCAGCGAAATTCTATCACAATTGTTCACCTTACGTCGCTCCTATTTCAGATAGCGTATTGGGCTAAGCGGCATCTCAATGCGCATGAAATGGCGAGTAAAACGCACTATTAAACTTCTAGGGTAGGGCAAACTGAGACCCGATTAGATCATTTTATATTATGGTTAATTTAAGAATTCAGCAAAATTCAATCACATTCGTTCAATTTACGTCGCTCCTATTTCAGATAGCATACTGGGCTAGGCGGCATCTTAAAGCGCCCGGAATGTCGAGTAAAATGCACTATTAAACTTCTATGATAGGGCAATCAGAGACCCGATTAGATCATTTTATATTTTGGTTAATATAAGAATTCAGCGAAATTCTGTCACATTTGTTCAATTTCCGTCGCTCCTATTTCAGATAGCGTACTGGGATAGACGGCATCTTAAAGCGCGTGGAAGGGCGAGTAAAATGCACTATGAATCTTCTATGATAGGGCAATAAGAGACCCGATTAGATCATTTTATATTTTGGTTAATATAAGAATTCAGCGGAATTCTATCACATTTGTTCAATTTATATCGCTCCTATTTCAGATAGCGTATTGGGCTAAGCGGCATCTCAAAGCGCATAAAATGTGGAGTAAAATGCACTATTAAAGTTCTAGGGTGGGGCAAACAGAGACCCGACTAGATCATTTTATATTATGGTTAATTTAAGAATTCAGCGAAATACTATCACATTCGTTCAATTTACGTCGCTCCTAGATCAGATAGCGTACTGGGCTAGGCGGCATCTCAAAGCGCAAGAGATGGCGAATAAAATGCACTATTAAACTTATAGGCTAGGGCGAACAGAGACCCGATTAGATCATTTTACATTAAGGTTAATATAAGAATTCAGGGAAATTCTATCACATTTGTTCAATTTACGTCGCTCCTATTTCAGATAGCGTATTGGACTAAGCGGCACCTCAAAGCGCATGAAATGGCGAGTAAAATGCACTATTAAACTTCTAGGGTGAGGCAAACAGAGACCCGATTAGATCATATTACATTATGGTTAATAAAAGAATTCAGCGCAATTCTATCACATTTGTTAAATTTACGTCGCTCCTATTTCAGATAGTGTATTGGGCTAAGCGGCATCTGAAAGCGCATGAAATGACGAGTGAAATGCACTATTAAGCTTCTAGGGTAGGGCGAACAGAGACCCGATTAGATCATTTTATATTATGGTTAATTAAAGGATTCAGCGAAATTCTATCACATTTGTTCAATTTACGTCGCTCCTATTTCAGATAGCGTATTGGGCTAAACGGCATCTCAAAGCGCATGAACTGGCGGGTAAAATGCACTATTAAACTTCTAGGGTAACGCAAGCACAGACCCGATTATATCATTTTATATTATGGATAATATAAGAATTCAGCGTAATAGTATCACATTTGTTCAACTTACGCCGCTCCTATTTCAGATAGCGTACTGGGCTAGACGGCATCTTAAAGCGAGTGGAAGGGCGAGTAAAATGCACTATGAAACTTCTATGATAGGGCAATAAGACACCCGATCAGATCATTTTATATTTTGGTTAATATAAGGATTCAGCGAAATTCTATCACATTTGTTCAATTTACGTCGCTCCTATTTCAGATAGCGTACTGGGCTAGGCGCCAGCATAAAGCGCGTGGAATGGCGAGTAAAATGCACTATTAAACTTCTATGATAGGGCAATCAGAGACCCGATTAGATCATTTTACATTAAGGATAATATAAGAATTCAGGGAAATTCTATCACATTTGTTCAATTTACGTCGCTCCTATTTCAGATAGCGTATTGGGCTAAGCGGCATCTCAAAGCGCATGAAATTACGAGTGAAATGCACTATTAAACTTCTAGGGTAGGACAAACAGAGACCCGATTAGATCATTTTATATTACGGTTAATATAAGAATTAAGCGTAATTCTATCACATTTGTTCAATTTACGTCACTCCTATTTCAGATAGCCTACTGGGCTAGCCGCCATCTTAGAGCGCGTGGAATAGCGACTAAAATGCACTATTAGCCTTCTATGATAGGGCAATCAGAGACCCGATTAGATCATTTTATATTAATGTTAATATAAGAATTAAGCGTAATTCTATCACATTTGTTCAATTTACGTCGCTCCTATTTCGGATAGCGTACTGGACTAAGCGGCATCTTAAAGCGCGTGGAATGGCGAGTAAAATGCACTATTAAACTTCTAGGGTAGGGCAAACAGAGACCCGATTAGATCGTTTTATATTATAGTTAATTTCAGAATTCAGCGAAATTCTATCACATTTGTTCAATTTACGTCGCTCCTATTTCAGATAGCGTATTGGGCTAAGCGGCATCTCAAAGCGCATGAAATGGCGAGTAAAATGCACTATTATACTTCTAGGCTAGGGCGAACAGAGACCCGATTAGATCATTTTACATTATGGTTAATAAAAGAATTCAGCGAAATTCTATCACAATTGTTCACATTACGTCGCTCCTATTTCAGATAGCGTATTGGGCTAAGCGGCATCTCAATGCGCATGAAATGGCGAGTAAAACGCACTATTAAACTTCTAGGGTAGGGCAAACTGAGACCCGATTAGATCATTTTATATTATGGTTAATTTAAGAATTCAGCAAAATTCAATCACATTCGTTCAATTTACGTCGCTCCTATTTCAGATAGCATACTGGGCTAGGCGGCATCTTAAAGCGCCCGGAATGTCGAGTAAAATGCACTATTAAACTTCTATGATAGGGCAATCAGAGACCCGATTAGATCATTTTATATTTTGGTTAATATAAGAATTCAGCGAAATTCTATCACATTTGTTCAATTTACGTCGCTCCAATTTCAGATAGCGTACTGGGCTAGGCGTCAGCATAAAGCGCGTGGAATGGCGAGTAAAATGCACTATTAAACTTCTATGATAGGGCAATCAGACACCCGATTAGATCATTTTATATTTTGTTTAATATAAGATTTCAGGGAAATTCTGACACATTTGTTCAATTTACGTCGCTCCTATTTCAGATAGCGTACTGGGCTAGACGGCATCTTAAAGCGCGTGGAAGGGCGAGTAAAATGCACTATGAATCTTCTATGATAGGGCAATAAGAGACCCGATTAGATCATTATATATTTGGTTAATATAAGAATTCAGCGGAATTCTATCACATTTGTTCAATTTATATCGCTCCTATTTCAGATAGCGTATTGGGCTAAGCGGCATCTCAAAGCGCATACAATGTGGAGTAAAATGCACTATTAAAGTTCTAGGGTGGGGCAAACAGAGACCCGACTAGATCATTTTATATTATGGTTAATTTAAGAATTCAGCGAAATACTATCACATTCGTTCAATTTACGTCGCTCCTAGATCAGATAGCGTACTGGGCTAGGCGGCATCTCAAAGCGCATGAGATGGCGAATAAAATGCACTATTAAACTTATAGGCTAGGGCGAACAGAGACCCGATTAGATCATTTTACATTACGGTTAATAAAAGAATTCAGCGAAATTCTGTCACATTTGTTCAATTTACGTCTCTCCTATTTCAGATAGCGTAGTGGGCTAAGCGGCATCTCAAAGCGCATGAAATGACGAGTGAAATGCACTATTAAACTTCTAGGGTAAGGCAAAGAGAGACCCGATTAGATCATTTTATATTACGGTTAATATAAGAATTCAGCGTAATTCTATCACATTGTTCAATTTACGTCGCTCCTATTTCAGATAGCGTATTGTGCTAAGCGGCATCTCAAAGCGCATGAAGTTGGCGAGTAAAATGCACTATTAAACTTCTAGGGTAGGTCTAACAGAGACCCGATTAGATCATTTTATATTACCGTCAATTTAGGAATTCAGCAAAATTCTATCACATTTGTTCAATTTACGTCGCTCCTATTTCAGATAGCGTACTGGGCGACGCGGCATCTTAAAGCGCGTGGAATGGCGAGTAAAACGCACTATTGAACTTCTATAATAGGGCAATCAGAGACCCGATTAGATCATTTTATAATTTGGTTAATGTAAGAATTCAGCGAAATTCTATCACATTTATTCAATTTACGTCGCTCCTATTTCAGATAGCTTATAGGGCTAAGCGGCATCTCAAAGCGCATGGAATGTCCAATAAAATGCACTATTAATCTTCTTGGCTAGGGCAAACAGAGACCCGATTAGATCATTTTACATTAAGGTTAATATAAGAATTCAGGGAAATTCTATCACATTTGTTCAATTTACGTCGCTCCTATTTCAGATAGCGTATTCGGCTAAGCGGCATCTCAAAGCGCATGAAATGAAGAGTGAAATGCACTATTAAACTTCTATGATAGGGCAATCAGAGACCCGATTAGATCATTTTATATTTTGGTTAATATATGAATTCAGCGAAATTCTATGACATTTGTTCAATTTACGTCGCTCCTATTTCAGTTAGCCTGTTGGGCTATGCGGAATCTCAAAGCGCATGAAATGACGAGTAAAACGCACTATTAAACTTCTAGGGTAAAGCAAAAAGAGACCCGATTAGATCATTTTATGTTACGGTTAATATAAGAATACAGCGTAATTCTATCACATTTGTTCAACCTACGTCGCTCCTATTTCAGATAGCGTACTGGGATAGGCGGCATCATAAAGCGCGTGGGAGGGCGAGCAAAATGCACTACTAAACTTCTATGATAGGGCAATCAGAGACCCGATTAGACCATTTTATATTTTGTTTAATATAAGATTTCAGGGAAATTCTCTCACATTTGTTCAATTTACGTCGCTCATATTTCAGATAGCGTATTGGGCTAAGCGGCATCTCAAAGCGCATGGAATGGCGAGTAAAATGCACTATTAAACTTCTAGGGTAGGGCAAACAGAGGACCCCGATTAGAACATTTTGTATTATGGTTAATTTAAGAATTCAGCGAAATTCTATCACATTTGTTCAATTTACGTCGCTCCTATTTGAGATAGTGTACTGGGCTAGGCGGCATCTCAAGGCGCATGAAATGACGAGTGAAATGCACTATAGGACTTCTATGGTAGGGCGAACAGAGACCCGATTAGATCATTTTACATTGAGGTTAATATAAGAATTCAGGGAAATCCTATCACATTTGTGCAATTTACGTCGCTCCTATTTCAGATAGCGTATTGGGCTAAGCGGCATCTCAAAGCGCATGAAATGGCGAATAAAATGCACTATTAAACTTCTCGGCTAGGGCGAACAGAGACCCGATTAGATCATTTTATATTATGGTTAATTTAAGAATTCAGCAAAAATTCTATCACATTTGTTCAATTTACGTCGCTCCTATTTCAGATAGCGTGCTAGGCTAGGCGGCATCTTAAAGCGCGTGGAATGGCGAGTGAAATGCACTATCAAACTTCGATGATAGGGCAATCAGAGACTCGATTAGATCATTTTATATTTGGGTTAATATACGAATTCAGGCAAATTCTATCACATTTGTTCAATTTACGTCACTCCTATTTCAGATAGCGTATTGGGCTAAGCGGCATCTCAATGCGCATGAAATGGCGAGTAAAATGCACTATTAAACTCCTAGGGTAATGCAAAGAGAGACCCGATTACATCATTTTATATTACGCTTAATATAAGAATTAAGCGTAATTCTATCACATTTGTTCAATTTACGTCGCTCCTATTTAAGATAGCGTACTGGGCTAGGCGGCATCTCAAGGCGCATGAAATGACGAGTGAAATGCAACATTAAACTTCTAGGGACGGGCGAACAGAGACCCGATTAGATCATTTTACATTAAGGTTAATATAAGAATTCAGCGAAATTCTATCACATTTGTTCAATTTACGTCGCTCATATTTCAGATAGCGTATAGTGCTAAGCGGCATCTCAAAGCGTATGAAATGGCGAGTAAAATGCACTCCTAAATTTCTATGATTGGGCAATCAGAGTCCCGATTAGATCATTTTATATTTTGTTTAATATAAGATTTCAGCGAAATTCTATCACATTTGTTCAATTTACGTCGCTCCTATTTCAGATAACGTATTGGGCTAAGAGGCATCTGAAGGCGCATTAAATGGCGAGTAAAATGCACTATTAAACTTCTAGGGTTGGGCAAACAGAGACCCGATTAGATCATTTTATATTATGGTTAATTTAAGATGTCAGCTAAATTTTATCACATCTGTTCAATTTACGTCGCTCCTATTTCAGATAGCGTACTGGGCTAGGCGGCATCTTAAAGCGCGTGGATTGGCGAGTAAAATGCACTCTTAAACTTCTAGGCTAGGGCGAACAGAGACCCGATCAGATCATTTTACATTATGGTTAATAAAAGAATTCAGCGAAATTCTATCACATTTGCTCAACTTACGTCGCTCCTATTTCAGATAGCGTATTGGGCTAAGCGGCATCGCAAAGCGCATGAAATGGCGAGTAAAATGCACTATTAGATTTCTATGGTAGGGCGTACAGAGACCCGATTAGATCACTTTATATTGTGGTTAATTTAAGAATTCAGCGAAATTCTATCACATTTGTTCAACTTACGTCGCTCCTATTTCAGATAGCGTACTGGGCTATGCGGCATCTTAAAGCGCGTGGAATGGCGAGTAAAGTGCACTACTAAACTTCTATGATAGGGCAATCAGAGACCCGATTAGATCATTTTATATTATGGTTAATTTAAGAATTCAGCAAAATTCTATCACATTTGTTCAATTTACGTCGCTCCTATTTCAGATAGCGTATTGGGCTAAGCGGCATCTCAAAGCGCATGAAATGGCGAGTAAAATGCACTATTAAACTTCTAGGGTAGGGCAAGCAGAGACCCGATTACATCATCTCATATTATGGTTAATTTAAGAATTCAGCAAAATTCTATCACATTTGTTCAATTTACGTCGCTCCTATTTCAGATAGCGTATTGGGGTAAGCTGCATCTCAGAGCGCAAGACATGGCGAGAAAAATGCACTATTAAACTTCTAGCGTAGGGCAAACAGAGACCCGAATAGATCATTTTACATTAAGGTTAATATAAGAATTCAGGGAAATTCTATCACATTTTTACAATTTACGTCGTCCCTATTTCAGCTAGCGATCTGGGCCAGGCGGCATCTTAAAACGCGAGGAAAGGCGAGTAAAATACACTGTTAAACTTCTATGATAGGGCAATCAGAGACCCGATTAGATCATTTTATATTACGGTTAACATAAGAATTCAGCGTAATTCTATCACATTTGTTCAACTTACGTCGCTCCTATTTCAGATAGCGTACTGGGCTAGGCGGCATCTTAAAGCGCGTGGAAGGGCGAGTAAAATGCACTGCTAAACTTCTATGACAGGGCAATCAGAGACCCGATTAGATCATTTTATATTTTGGTTAATATAAGAATTCAGCGAAGTCCTATCACATTTGTTCAATTTACGTCGCTCCTATTTCAGATAGCGTATTGGGCTAAGCGGCATCTCAAAGCGCATGAAATGACGAATAAAATGCACAATTATGCTTCTGCGCTAGGGCGAACAGAGGCCCGATTAGATCATTTTACATTATGGTTAATAAAAGAATTCAGCGAAATTCTATCACATTTGATCAATTTACATCGCTCCTATTTCAGATAGCGTATTGGGCTAAGCGGCATCTCAAAGCGCATGAAATGACGAGTAAAATGCACTATTAAACTTCCAGGGTAGGGCAAACAGAGACCTGATTAGATCATTTTATATTATGCTTCATTTAAGAATTCAGCGAAATTCTATCACATTTGTTCAATTTACGTCGCTCCTATTTCAGATAGCGTATTGGGCTAAGCGGCATCTCAAAGCGCAAGAAATGACGAGTGAAATGCACTATTAAACTTCTAGGGTAGGGCGAACAAAGACCCGACTAGATCATTTTACATTAAGGTTAATATAAGAATTCAGCGAAATTCTATCACATTTGTTCAATTTACGTCGCTCCTATTTCAGATAGCGAATTGGGCTAAGCTGCATCTCAAAGCGCAAGAAATGGCGAGTAAAATGCACTACTAAACTTCTAGGGTAGGGCAAACAGAGACCCGATTAGATCATTTTATATTATGGTTAATTTAAGAATTCAGCGAAATTCTATCACATTCGTTCAATTTACGTCACTCCTATTTCAGATAGCGTATTGGGATAAGCGGCATCTCAAACCGCATGAAATGGCGAGCAAAATGCACTATTAAACTTCCAGAATAAGGCAAACAGAGACCCGATTAGATCATTTTATATTAGGGTTAATATAAGAATTCAGCGAAATTCTATCACATTTGTTCAATTTACGTCGCTCCTATTTCAGATAGCGTATTGGGCTAAGCGGCATCTCAAAGCGCAAGAAATGGCGAGTAAAATGCACTATTAAACTTCTAGGGTAGGGAAAACAGAGACCCGATAAGATCATTTTATATTATGGTTAATTTAAGAGTTCAGCGAAACTCTATCACATTTCTTCAATTTACGTCCCTCCTATTTCAGATAGCGTATTGGGCTAAGCGGCATCTCAATGCGCATGAAATGGCGAGTAAAATGCACTATTAAACTTCTAGGATAAGGCAAACACAGACCCGATTAGATCATTTTATATTACGGTTAATATAAAAATTCAGCGTAATTCTATCACATTTGTTCAAATTACGTCGTTCCTATTTCAGCTAGCGTACTGGGCTAAGCGGCATCTCAAAGCGCATGAAATGGCGAGTAAAATGCACTATTAAACTTCTATGATAGGGCAAACCGAGACCCGATTAGGTCATTTTATATTTTGGTTAATACAAGAATTCAGCGAAATTCTATCACATTTGTTCAACTTACGTCGCTCCTATTTCAGATAGCGTACTGGGCTAGGCGGCATCTTAAAGCGCGTGGAATGGCGAGGAAAATGCACTATTAAACTTCTATGATAGGGCAATCAGAGACCCGATTAGATCATTTCATATTTTGGTTAATATAAGAATTCAGCGTAATGCTATCACATTTGTTCAATTTACGTCGCTCCTATTTCAGACAGCGTATTGGGCTCAGCGGCATCTCAAAGCGCATGAAATGGCGAGTCAAATGCACTATTAAACTTCTAGGGTAGGGCGAACAGAGACCCGAATAGATCATTTTACATTAAGGTTAATATAAGAATTCAGGGAAATTCTATCACATTTTTTCAATTTACGTCGTTCCTATTTCAGCTAGCGTTCTGGGCTAGGCGGCATCTTAAAACGCGAGGAAAGGCGAGTAAAATACACTGTTAAACTTCTATGATAGGGCAATCAGAGACCCGATTAGATCATTTTATATGACGGTTAATATAAGAATTCAGCGTAATACTTTCACATTTGTTCAACTTACGTCGCTCCTATTTCAGATAGCGTACTGGGCTAGGCGGCATCTTAAAGCGCGTGGAATGGCGAGTAAAATGCACTACTAAACTTCTATGATAGGGCAATCAGGCACCCGATTAGATCATTTTATATTTTGTTTAATATAAGATTTCAGGGTAATTCTATCACATTTGTTGAATTTACGTCGCTCCTATTTCAGTTAGCGTATTCGGCTAAGCGGCATCTCAAAGAGCATGAAATGGCGAATAAGATGCACTATTAAACTTCTAGGCAAGGGCGAACAGAGACCCGATTAGATCATTTTACATTATGGTTAATAAAAGAATTCAGCGAAATTCTATCACATTTGTTCATCTTATGTCGCTAGTAATTCAGATAGCATATTGGGCTAAGCGGCATCTCAAAGCGCATGAAATGGCGAGTAAAATGCACTATTAAACTTCAAGGGTAGGGCAAACAGAGACCCGATAAGATCATTTTACATTATGGTTAATAAAAGAATTCAGCGAAATTCTATCACATTTGTTCAACTTACGTCGCTCGTATTTCAGATAGCGTATTGGGCTAAGCGGCATCTCAAAGCGCATGAAATGGCGAGTAAAATGCACTATTAAACTTCTAGGGTAGGGCAAACCAAGACCCGATTAAATCATTTTATATTATGGTTAATTTAAGAATTCAGCGAAATTCTATCACATTTGTTCAATTTACGTCGCTCCTATTTCAGATAGCTCATTTGGATTAGCGGCATCTCAAAGCGCATGAAATGACGAGTGAAATGCAAGATTAAACTTCTAGGGTAGGGCAAATAGAGACCCGATTAGATTATTTTATATTATGGTTAATTTGAGAATTCAGCGAAATTCTATCACATTTGTTCAATTTACGTCGCTCCTATTAAAGATAGCGTATTGGGCTATGCGGCATCTCAAACCGCATGAAATGGCGACTAAAATGCAATACTAAACTTCTAGGACAAGGCAAACAGAGACCCGATTAGATCATTTTATATTACGGTTAATATAAGAAATCAGCGTAATTCTATCACATTTGTTCAATTTACATCGCTCCTATTTCAGGTAGCGTATTGGGCTATAGGGCATATCAAAGCGCGTGAAATGACGAGTAAAATGCACTATTAAACTTCTAGGGTAGGGCAAACAGAGACCCGATTAGATCATTTTATATTGTGGTTAATTTAAGAATTCAGCAAAATTCTATCACATTTGTTCAATTTACGTCGCTCCTATTTCATATAGCGTACTGGGCTAGGCGCCATCTTAAAGCGCGCGGAACGTCGAGTAAAATGCACTATTAACCTTCTATGATAGGGCAATCAGTGACCCGATTAGATCATTTTATGTTATAGTTAATTTAAGAATTCAGCGAAATTCTGTCACATTTGTTCAATTTACGTCATTCCTGTTTCAGATAGCGTATTGAGCTAAGCGGCATCACAAAGCGCATGAAATGACGACTAAAATGCACTATTAAACTTCTAGGCTAGGGCGAACAGAGACCCGATTAGACCATTTTACATTAAGGTTAATATAAGAATTCACGGAAATTCTATCACATTTGTTCAATTTACGTCGCTCCTATTTCAGATAGCGTATTGGGCTATGCGGCATCTCAAAGCGCATGAAATGGCGAGTACAATGCACTATTAAACGTCTAGGGTAAGGCAAACAAAGACCCGATTAAATCATTTTATATTATGGTTAATATAAGAATGCAGCGTAATTCTATCACATTCGATCAATTTACGTCGCTCCTATTTCAGATAGCGTATTGGGCTACGCGGCATCTGAAAGCGCATGAAATGGCGAGTAAAATGCACTATTAAACGTCTAAGGTAGAGCAAACAGTGACCCGATTAGATCATTTTATATTATGGTTAATTTAAGAATTCAACGAAATTCTATCACATTTGTTCAATTTAGGTCGCTCCTATTTCAAATAGCGTATTGGGCTAAGCGGCATCTGAAAGCGCATGAAATGGCGAGTAAAATGCACTATTAAACTTCTAGGGTAGGGCGAACAGAGACCCGATTAGAGCATTTTATATTATGGTTAATTTAAGAATTCAGCAATATTCTATCACATTTGTTCAATTTACGTCGTTCCTATTTGAGATAGCGTACTGGGCTCGGCGGCATCATAAAGCGCGTGGAGTGGCGAGTGAAATGCACTATTAGACTTCTATGGTAGGGCGAACAGAGACCCGATTAGATCATTTTATATTATGGTTAATTTAAGAATTCAGGGAAATTCTATCACATTTGTTCAATTTACGTCGCTCCTATTTCAGATAGCGTATTGGGCTATGCGGCATCTCAAAGCGCATGAAATGGCGAGTAAAATGCAATATTAAACTTCTAGCGTAAGGCAAACAAAGACCCGATTAAATCATTTTATATTATGGTTAATTTAAGAATTCAGCGTAATTCTATCACATTCGATCAATTTACGTCGCTCCTATTTCAGATAGCGTATTGGGCAATGCGGCATCTCAAAGCGCATGAAATGGCGAGTATAATGCACTGTTAAACTTGTAGGATAAGGCAAACAGAGACCCGATTAGATCATTTTATATTACGGTTAATATAAGAATGCGGCGTAATTCTATTACATTTGCTCAACTTACGTCGCTCCTATATCAGATAGCGCACTGGGCTAGGCAGCATCTTAAAGCGCGTGGAATGGCGAGTAAAATGCACTACTAAACTTCTGTGATACGGCAATCAGAGACCCGATTAGATCATTTTATATTTTGGTTAATATAAGAATTCAGCGAAATTCTATCACATTTGTTCAATTTACGTCGCTCCTATTACAGATAGCTTATTGTGCTTAGCGGCATCTCAAAGCGCATGAAATGACGAGTGAAATGCACAATTAAACTTCTAGGGTAGGGCAAACAGAGACCCGATTAGATCATTTTATATTATGGTTAATTTAAGATTTCAGGGAAATTCTGGCACATTTGTTCAATTTACGTCGCTCCAATTTCAGATAGCGTATTGGGCTAAGCGGCATCTCAAAGCACATGAAATGGCGAGTAAAATGCACCACTAAACTTCTATGATAGGGCAATCAGAGACCCGATTAGATAATTTTATATTTTGTTTAATATAAGATTTCAGGGAAATTCTAGCACATTTGTTCAATTTACGTCGCTGCTATTTCAGATAGCGTATTGGGCTAAGCGGCATCTCAAAGCACATGAAATGGCGATCAAAATGCACTATTAAACTTCTAGGGTAGGGCAAACAGAGACCCGATTAGATCATTTTATATTATGGTTAATTTAAGAATTCAGCAAAATTCTATCACATTCGTTCAACTTACGTCGCTCCTATTTCAGATGGCGTACTGGGCTAGGCGGCATCTCAAAGCGCATGAAATGGCGAGAAAAATGCACTATTATCTTTTAGGATAAGGCAAACAGAGACCCGATTAGATCATTTTATATTTTGGTTAATATAAGAATTCAGCGATATTCTATCACATCTGTTCAACTTACGTCGCTCCTATTTCAGATAGCGTACTGTGCTAGACGGCATCTTATAGCGCGTGGAATGGCGAGGGAAATGCACTGCTAAACTTTTATGATAGGGCAATCAGAGACCCGATTAGATCATTTTATATTTTCTATAATATAAGATTTCAGAGAAATTCTATTACATTTGTTCAATTTACGTCGCTCCTACTTCAGATAGCGTATTGGGCTAAGCGGCATCTCAAAGCGCATGAAATGGCGAAAAAAATGCACTATTAAAGTTCTATGATAGGGCAATCAGAGACACGATTAGATCATTTTACATTATGGTTAATAAACGAATTCAGCGAAATTCTATCACATTTGTTCAACTTACGTCGCTCCTATTTCAGATAGCGTACTGGGCTAGGCGGCACCTTAAAGCGCGTGGAAGGGCGAGTAAAATGCACTACTAAACTTCTATGATAGGGTAATCAGAGAGTCGATTAGATCATTTTATATTTTGGTTAATATAAGAATTCAGCGAAATTCTATCACATTTGTTCAATTTACGTCGCTGATATTTCAGATAGCGTATTGGGCTAAGCGGCATCTCAAAGCGCATGAAATGGCGAAAAAAATGCACTATTAAAGTTCTATGATAGGGCAATCAGAGACACGATTAGATCATTTTACATTATGGTTAATAAACGAATTCAGCGAAATTCTATCACATTTGTTCAACTTACGTCGCTCCTATTTCAGATAGCGTACAGGGCTAGGCGGCATCCTAAAGCGCGTGGAAGGGCGAGTAAAATGCACTATTAAACTTCTAGGGTAGGGCAAACAGAGACCCGATAAGATCATTTTACATTATGGTTAATAAAAGAATTCAGCGAAATTCTATCACATTTGTTCATTTTACGTCGCTCCTATTTCAGATAGCGTATTGGGATAAGCGGCATCTTAAAGCGCGCGGAATGGCGAGTAAAATGCACTATTAAACTTCTATGATAGGGCAATCAGAGACCCGGTTAGATCATTTTATATTTTGTTTACTATAACATTTCAGGGAAATTCTATCACATTTGTTCAATTTACGTCGCTCCTATTTCAGATAGCGTATTGGGCTAAGCGGCATCTCAAAGCGCAAGAAATGGCGAGTAAAATGCACTACTAAACTTCTATGATAGGGCAATGAGAGACCCGATTAGATCATTTTATATTTGGTTTAATATAAGATTTCAAGGAAATTCTATCACATTTGTTCAATTTACGTCGCTCCTATTTCAGATAGCGTATTGGGCTAAGCGGCATCACAAAGCGCATGAAATGGCGAATAAAATGCACTATTAAACTTCTAGGCTGCGGCGAACAGAGACCCGATTAGAACATTTTACATTATGGTTAATTTAAGAATTCAGCGTAATTCTATCACATTTGTTCAATTTACGTCGCTCCTATTTCAGATAGCGTATTGGGCAAAGCGGCATCTCAAAGCGCATGAAATGGCGAGTATAATGCACTGTTAAACTTCTAGGATAAGGCAAACAGAGACCCGATTAGATCATTTTATATTACGGTTAATATAAGAATTCGGCGTAATTCTATCACATTTGTTCAACTTACGTCGCTCCTATTTCAGATAGCGTATTGGGCTAAGCGGCATCTCAAAGTGCATGAAATGGCGAGTGAAATGCACTATTAGACTTCTATGGTAGGGCGAACGGAGACCCGATTAGATCATTTTACATTAAGGTTAACATAAGAATTCACGGAAATTCTATCACGTTTGTTCAATTTACGTCGCTCCTATTTCAGATAGCGTATTGGTCTATGCGACATCTCAAAGCGCATGAAATGGCGAGTAAAATCCACTATTAAACTTCTAGGGCAGGGCAAACAAAGACCCGATTAAATCATTTTATATTATGGTTAATTTAAGAATTCAGCGTAATTCTATCACATTTGTTCAACTTACGTCGCTCCTATTTCAGATAGCGTACTGGGCTAGGCAGCATCTTAAAGCTCATCGAATGACGAGTGAAATGCACTATTAAACTTCTAGGGTAGGGCAAACAGAGACCCGATTAGATCATTTTATGTTATGGTTAATGTAAAAATTCAGCAAAATTCTATCACATTTGTTCAATTTACGTCGTTCCTATTTCAGATAGCATACTGGGCTAGGCGGCATCTTAAAGCGCGTGGAAGGGCGAGTAAAATGCACTATTAAACTTCTATGATAGGGCAATCGGAGACCCGATTAGATCATTTTATATTTTGGTTAATATAAGAATTCAGCAAAATTCTATCACATTTGTTCAATTTACGTCGTTCCTATTTCAGGTAGCTTATTGGGCTAAGCGGCATCTCAAAGCGCATGAAATGACGAGTGAAATGCACTATTAAACTTCTATGGTAGGGCCAACAAAGACCCGATTAAATCATTTTATATTATGGTTAATTTAAGAATGCAGCGTAATTCTATCACATTCGATCAATTTACGTCGCTCCTATTTCAGATAGCGTATTGGGCAATGCGGCATCTCAAAGCGCATGAAATGGCGAGTATAATGCACTGTTAAACTTCTAGGATAAGGCAAACAGAGACCCGATTAGATCATTTTATATTACGGTTAATATAAGAATGCGGCGTAATTCTATCACATTTGTTCAACTTACGTCGCTCCTATTTCAGATAGCG
>CAKAJE020001685.1:0-34970 GCA_916610135.2 Macropis europaea | reverse complement strand
AGAATTTCGCTGAATTCTTAAATTAACCATAATATAAAATGATCTAGTCGGGTCTCTGATTGCCCTACCCTAGAAGTTTAATAGTGCATTTTACTCGCCATTTCATGCGCTTTGAGATTCCGCTTAGCCCAATACGCTATCTGGAATAGGAGCGACGTAAATTGAACAAATGTGATAGAATTTCCGTGAATTCTTATATTAACCGTAATATAAAATGATCTATTAGGGTTTCTGTTCGCCCTACCCCAGAAGTTTAATAGAGCATTTCACTTGTCAATCCATGCGCTTTGAGATGCCGCTTAGCCCAATACGCTATCTGAAATAGGAGCGACGTAAATTGAACAAATGTGATAGAATTTTGCTGAATTCTTAAATTAAGCATAATATAAAATGATCTAATCGGGTCTCTGATTGCCCTACAGTAGAAGTATAATAGTGCATTTTACTCGCCATTTCATGCGCTTTGAGATGCCGCCTAGCCCAGTACGCTATCTGAAAGAGGAGCGACGTAAGTTGAACAAATGTGATAGAATTACGCTGAATTCTTATATTAACCGTAATATAAAATGATCTATTCGGGTTTCTGTTCGCCCTACCCCAGAAGTTTAATAGAGCATTTCACTCGTCAATCCATGCGCTTTGAGATGCCGCTTAGCCCAATACGCTATCTGATATAGGAGCGACGTAAATTAAACAAATGTGATAGAATTTTGCTGAATTCTTAAATTAAGCATAATATAAAATGATCTAATCGGGTCTCTGATTGCCCTACACTAGAAGTATAATAGTGCATTTTACTCGCCATTTCATGCGCTTTGAGATGCCGCTTAGCCCAGTACGCTATCTGAAATAGGAGCGACGTAAATTGAACAAATGTGATAGAATTTCGGTGAATTCTTATATTAACCAAAATATAAAATGATCTAATCGGGTCTCTGATTGCCCTATCATAGAAGTTTAACAGTGCATTTTACTCGCCATTCCTCGTGTTTTAAGATGCCGCCAAGCCCAGTACGCTAGCTGAAATAGGAGGGACGTAAATTGAACAAATGTGATAGAATTTCCCTGAATTCTTATATTAACCTTAATGTAAAATGATCTAATCGGGTCTCTGTTCGCCCTACCCTAGAAGTTTTACAGTGCATTTCACTCGTCATTTCATGCGCTTTGAGTTGCCGCTTAGCCCAATACGCTATCTGAAATAGGAGCGACGTAAATTGAACAATTGTGATAGAATTTCGCTGAATTTTTATATTAACCAAAATATAAAATGATCTAATCGGTTCTCTGATTGCCCTATCATAGAAGTTTAATATTGCATTTTACTCGCCATTCCACGCGTTTAAGATGCCGCCTAGCTCAGTACGCTATCTGAAATAGGAGCGACGAAAGTTGAACAAATGTGATAGAATTACGCTGAATTCTTATATTAACCGTAATATAAAATGATCTAATCGGGTCTCTGTTTGCCTTACCCTATAAGTTTAATAGTGCATTTCACTCGTCATTTCATGCGCTTTGAGATGCCGCTTAGCCCAATAAGCTATCTGAAATAGGAGCGAAGTAAATTGAACAAATGTGATAGAGTTTCGCTGAATTCTTATATTAACCAAAATATAAAATGATCTAATCGGGTCTCTGATTGCCCTATCATAGAAGTTTGATAGTGTATTTTACTCGACATTCCACGCGCTTTAAGTTGCCGCCTAGCCAAGTACGCTATCTGAAATAGGAGCTACGTATGTTGAACAAATGTGACAGAATTACGCTGAATTCTTATATTAACCGTAATATAAAATGATCTAATCGGGTCTCTGTTTGCCCTACCCTAGAAGTTTAACTGTGCATTTTACTCGCCATTTCATGCGCTTTGAGATGCCGCTTAGCCCAATACGCTATCTGAAATAGGAGCGACGTAAATTGAACAAATGTGATAGAATTTCGCAGAATTCTTAAATTAACCATAATATAAAATGATCTAATGGGGTCTCTGTTTGCCCTACCCTAGAAGTTTAATAGTGCATTTGACTCGTCATTTCATGCGCTTTGAGATGCCGCTCAGCCCAATACGCTATCTGAAATAGGAGCGACGTAAATTGAACAAATGTGATAGAATTTCGCTCAATTCTTAAATTAACCATAATATAAAATGATCTAATGGGGTCTCTGTTTGCCCTACCCTAGAAGTTTAATAGTGCATTTTACTCGTCATTTCATGCGCTTTAAGATGCCGCTTAGCCCAATACGCTACCTGAAATAGGAGCGATGTAAATTGAACAAATGTGATAGAATTTCGCTGAATTCTTTTATTAACCATAACGTAAAATGATCTAATCGGGTCTCTGTACGCCCTAGCGTAGAAGCTTAATTGTGCATTTTATTCGTCATTTCATGCGCTTTGAGATGCCGCCTAGCCCAGTACGCTATCTGAAAGAGGAGCGACGTAAGTTGAACAAATGTGATAGAATTACGCTGAATTCTTATATTAACAGTAATATAAAATGATCTATTCGGGTTTCTGTTCGCCCTACCCCAGAAGTTTAGTAGAGCATTTCACTCGTCAATCCATGCGCTTTGAGATGCCGCTTAGCCCAATACGCTATCTGAAATAGGAGCGACGTAAGTTGAACAAATGTGATAGAATTACGCTGAATTCTTATATTAACCGTAATATAAAATGATCTAATCGGGTCTCTGATTGCCCTACCCTAGAAGATTAATAGTGCATTTCACTCGCCATTTCTTGCGCTTTGAGATGCCGCTTAGCCCAATACGCTATCTGAAATATCAGCGACGTAAATTGAACAAATGTGATAGAATTTCGCTGAATTCTTAAATTA
Source organism: Macropis europaea (assembly GCA_916610135.2). NCBI lineage: Eukaryota > Metazoa > Arthropoda > Insecta > Hymenoptera > Melittidae > Macropis > Macropis europaea. The sequence goes on along the minus strand of CAKAJE020001685.1, from coordinate 32,130 downwards.
ACCATAATATAAAATGATCTAATGGGGTCTCTGATTGCCCTATCATAGAAGTTTAGTAGTGCATTTTACTCGACCTTCCACGCGCTTTGAGATACCGCCTTGCCCAGTACGCTATCTGAAATAGGAGCGACGTAAGTTGAACAAATGTGATAGAATTACGCTGCATTCTTATATTAACCGTAATATAAAATGATCTAATCGGGTCTCTGTTTGCCCTACCCTAGAAGTTTAACAGTGCATTTTACTCGTCATTTCATGCGCTTTGAGATGCCGCATAGCCCAATACGCTATCTGACATACGAGCGACGTAAATTGAACAAATGTGATAGAATTTCGCTGAATTCTTAAATTAACCATAATATAAAATGATCTAATCGGGTCTCTGTTTGCCCTACCCCAGAGGTTTAACAGTGCATTTTACTCGCCATTTCATGCGCTTTGAGATGCCGCTTAGCCCAATACGCTATCTGAAATAGGAGCGACGTAAATTGATCAAATGTGATAGAATTTCGCAGAATTCTTAAATTAACCATAATATAAAATGATCTAATCGGGTCTCTGTTTGCCCTACCCTAGAAGTTTAATAGTGCATTTGACTCGCCATTTCATGCGCTTTGAGATGCCGCTTAGCCCAATACGCTATCTGATATAGGAGCGATGTAAATTGATCAAATGTGATGGAATTTCGCTGAATTCTTTTATTAACCATAACGTAAAATGATCTAATCGGGTCTCTGTTCGCCCTAGCGTAGAAGCTTAATTGTGCATTTTATTCGTCATTTCATGCGCTTTGAGATGCCGCTTAGCCCAATACGCTATCTGAAATAGGAGCTACGTAAGTTGAACAAATCTGACAGAATTACGCTGAATTCTTATATTAACCTTAATGTAAAATGATCTAAACTGGTCTCTGTTCGCCCTACCCTAGAAGTTTAATAGTGCATTTCACTCGTCATTTCATGCGCTTTGAGATGCCGCTTAGCCCAATAAGCTATCTGAAATAGGAGCGACGTAAATTGAACAAATGTGATAGAATTTCGCTGAATTCTTATATTAACCAAAATATAAAATGATCTAATCGGGTCTCTGATTGCCCTATCATAGAAGTTTAATAGTGCATTTTACTCGCCATTCCGCGGGCTTTAAGATACCGCCTAGCCCAGTATGCTATCTGAAATAGGAACTACGTAAATTGAACAAATGTGATAGAATTTTGCTGAATTCTTAAATTAAGCATAATATAAAATGATCTAATCGGGTCTCTGATTGCCCTACACTAGAAGTATAATAGTGCATTTTACTCGCCATTTCATGCGCTTTGAGATGCCGCCTAGCCCAGTACGCTATCTGAAAGAGGAGCGACGTAAGTTGAACAAATGTGATAGAATTACGCTGAATTCTTATATTAACCGTAATATAAAATGATCTATTCGGGTTTCTGTTCGCCCTACCCCAGAAGTTTAGTAGAGCATTTCACTCGTCAATCCATGCGCTTTGAGATGCCGCTTAGCCCAATACGCTATCTGAAATAGGAGCGACGTAAATTGAACAAATGTGATAGAATTTCGCTGAATTCTTATATTAACCAAAACATAAAATGATCTAATCGGGTCTCTGATTGCCCTATCATAGAAGTATAATAGTGCATTTTACTCGCCATTCTACGCGCTTTAAGATGCCGCCTAGCCCAGGACGCTATCTGAAATAGGAGCCACGTAAGTTGAACAAATGTGACAGAGTTACGCTGAATTCTTATATTAACCTTAATGTAAAATGATCTAATCGGGTCTCTGTTCGCCCTACCATTACAAGTTTAATAGTGCATTTCACTCGTCATTTCAGGCGCTTTGAGTTGCCGCTTAGCCCAATAGGCTATCTGAAATAGGAGCGACGTATATTGAACAATTGTGATAGAATTTCACTGAATTTTTATATTAACCAAAATATAAAATGATCTAATCGGGTCTCTGATTGCCCTATCATAGAAGTTTAATATTGCATTTTACTCGCCATTCCACGCGCTTTAAGATGCCGCCTAGCTCAGTACGCTATCTGAAATAGGAGCGACGAAAGTTGAACAAATGTGATAGAATTACGCTGAATTCTTATATTAACCGTAATATAAAATGATCTAATCGGGTCTCTGTTTGCCTTACCCTATAAGTTTAATAGTTCATTTCACTCGTCATTTCATGCGCTTTGAGATGCCGCTTAGCCCAATACGCTATCTGAAATAGGAGCGACGTAAATTGTACAAATGTGATAGAATTTCGCTGAAATCTTTTATTAACCATAATGTAAAATGATTTAATCAGCTCTCTGTTCGCCCTAGCCTAGAAGTTTAATAGTGCATTTTATTCGACATTCCATGCGCTTTGAGATTCCGCTTAGCCCAATACGCTATCTGAAATAGGAGCGACGTAAATTGAACAAATGTGATAGAATTTCCCTCAATTCTTATATTAACCAAAATATAAAATGATCGAATCAGGTCTCTGATTGCCCTATCATAGAAGTTTAATGGTGCATTGTACTCGCCATTCCACGCGCTTTAAGATGCCGCCTAGCCCAGTACGCTATCTGAAATAGGAGCGACGTAAATTCAACAAATGTGATAGAATTTGGCTGAATTCTTATATTAACCAAAATATAAAATGATCTAATCGGGTCTCTGATTGCCCTATCATAGAAGTTTTATAGTTCATTTTACTCGCCATTCCACGCGCTTTAAGATGCCGCGTAGCCTAGTACGCCACCTGGCATAGGAACGGCGTAAATTGAACAAATGTTATCGAATTTTGCTGAATTCTTAAATTAACCATAATATAAAATGATCTAATCGGGTCTCTGATTGCCCTATCATAGAAGTTTAATAGTGCATTTTACTCCACATTTCTTGCGCTTTGAGATGCCGCTTAGCCCAATACGCTATCTGAAATATCAGCGACGTAAATTGAACAAATGTGAGAGAATTTCGCTGAATTCTTATATTAACCAAAATATAAAATGATCTAATCGGGTCTCTGATTGCCCTATCATAGAAGTTTAACAGAGCATTTTACTCGCCATTCCTCGCGTTTTAAGATGCCGCCAAGCCCAATACGCTAACTGAAATAGGAGCGACGTAATTTGAACAAATGTGATAGAATTACGCTGAATTCTTATATTAACCGTAATATAAAATGATCTAATCGGGTCTCTGTTTGCCTTATTCTAGAAGTTTAATAGTGCATTATACTCACCATTTCATGCGCTTTGAGATGCCGCTTAGCCCAATACCCTATCTGAAATAGTAGCGACGTAAATTGAACAAATGTGATAGAATTTCGCTGAATTCTTAAATTAACCATAATATAAAATGAGCTAATCGGGTCTCTGTTTGCCCTACCCTAGAAGTTTAATAGTGCATTTTACTCCACATTTCTTGCGCTTTGAGATGCCGCTTAGCCCAATACGCTATCTGAAATATCAGTGACGTAAATTGAACAAATGTGAGAGAATTTCGCTGAATTCTTATATTAACCTAAATATAAAATGACCTAATCGGGTCTCTGATTGCTCTATCATAGTAGTTTAGTAGTGCATTTTACTCGCCATTCCACGCGCTTTAAGATACCGCCTAGCCGAGTGCGCTATCTGAAATAGGAGCGACGTAAGTTGAACAAATGTGATAGAATTTCCCTGAATTCTTATATGAACCTTAATGTAAAATGATCTAATCGGGTCTCTGTTCGCCCTACCATAGAAGTCTAATAGTGCATTTCACTCGTCATTTCATGCGCATTGAGATGCCGCTTAGCCCATTACGCTATCTGAAATAGGAGCGACGTAAATTAAACAGAAGTGATACAATTTCGCTGAATTCTTATATTAACCAAAATATAAAATGATCTAATCAGGTCTCTGATTCCCCTATCATAGAAGTTCAATAGTGCATTTTACTCGCCATTTCATGCGCTTTGAGATGCCGCTTAGCCCAATACGCTATCTGAAATATCAGCGACGTAAATTGAACAAATGTGAGAGAATTTCGCTGAATTCTTATATTAACCAAAATATAAAATGATCTAATCGGGTCTCTGATTGCCCTATCATAGAAGTTTAGTAGTGCGTTTTACTCGCCCTTCCACGCGCTTTGAGATGCCGCCTAGCCCAGTACGCTATCTGAAATAGGAGCGACGTAAATTAAACAAAAGTGATACAATTTCGCTGAATTCTTATATTAACCAAAATATAAAATGATCTAATCAGGTCTCTGATTGCCCGATCATAGAAGTTTAGTAGTGCATTTTACTCGCCCTTCCACGCGCTTTGAGATTCCGCCTAGCCCAGTACGCTATCTGAAATAGGAGCGACGTAAGTTGCACAAATGTGATAGAATTACGCTAAATTCTTATATTAACCGTAATATAAAATGATCTAATCGGGTCTCTGTTTGCCCTACCCTAGAAGTTTAATAGTGCATTTTACTCGTCATCTCATGCGCTTTGAGATGTCGCATAGCCCAATACGCTATCTGAAATAGGAACGACGTAAATTGAACAAATGTGATAGAATTTTTCTGAATTCTTAAATTAACCATAATATAAAATAATCTAATCGGGTCTCTGTTTGCCCTACCATTGAAGTTTAATAGTGCATTTTACTCGCCATTTTATGCGCTTTGAGATGCCGCTAAGCCCAATACGCTATCTGAAATAGGAGCGATGTAAATTGAAGAAATGAGAAAGAATTATGCTGAATTCTTAAATTGACCATAATATAAAATGATCTAATCGGGTCTCTGTTTGCCTTACCCTAAAAGTTTAATATTGCATTTCACTCGCCATTTCATGCGCTTTGAGGTGCCGCTTAGCCCAATATGCTATCTGAAATAGGAGCGACGTAAATTGAACAAATGTGATAGAATTTCCCTGAAATCTTATATAAAACAAAATATAAAATGATCTAATCGGGTCTCTGATTGCCCTATCATGGAAGATTAGTAGTGCATTTTACTCACCCTTCCACGCGCTTTAAGATGCCGCCTAGCCCAGTACGCTATCTGAAATAGGAGCGACGTAAATTGAACAAATGTGATAGAATTTTGCTGAATTCTTAAATTAACCATAATATAAAATGATCTAATCGGGTCTCTGTTTGCCCTACCCTAGAAGTTTAGTAGTGCATTTTACTCGCCCTTCCACGCGCTTTAAGATGCCGCCTAGCCCTGTACGCTATCTGAAATAGGAGCGACGTAAGTTGAACAAATGTGATAGAATTACGCTAATTCTTATATTAACCGTAATATAAAATGATCTAATCGGGTATCTGTTTGCCTTACCCTAGAAGTTTAATAGTGCATTTTAATCGCCATTTCATGGGCTTTGAGATGCCGCTTAGCCCAATACGCTATCTGAAATAGGAGCGACGTAAATTGAACAAATGTGATAGAATTTCGGTGAATTCTTAAATTAACCATAATATAAAATGATCTAATCGGGCCTCTGTTTGCCCTACCCTAGAAGTGTAATAGTGCATTTTACTCGCCATTCCACGCGCTTTAAGATGACGCTTAGCCCATTACGCTATCTGAAATAGGAGCGACGTAAATTAAACAAAAGTGATACAATTTCGCTGAATTCTTATATTAACCAAAATATAAAATGATCTAATCAGGTCTCTGATTGCCCTATCATAGAAGTTCAATAGTGCATTTTACTCGCCATTTCATGCGCTTTGAGATGCCGCTTAGACCAATACGCTGTCTGAAATAGGAGCGACGTAAATTGAACAAATGTGATAGAATTTCGGTGAATTCTTATATTAACCAAAATATAAAATGATCTAATCGGGTCTCTGATTGCCCTATCATAGAAGTTTAACAGAGCATTTTACTCGCCATTCCTCGCGTTTTAAGATGCCGCCAAGCCCAATACGCTAACTGAAATAGGAGCGACGTAATTTGAACAAATGTGATAGAATTACGCTGAATTCTTATATTAACCGTAATATAAAATGATCTAATCGGGTCTCTGTTTGCCTTATTCTAGAAGTTTAATAGTGCATTATACTCACCATTTCATGCGCTTTGAGATGCCGCTTAGCCCAATACCCTATCTGAAATAGTAGCGACGTAAATTGAACAAATGTGATAGAATTTCGCTGAATTCTTAAATTAACCATAATATAAAATGAGCTAATCGGGTCTCTGTTTGCCCTACCCTAGAAGTTTAATAGTGCATTTTACTCCACATTTCTTGCGCTTTGAGATGCCGCTTAGCCCAATACGCTATCTGAAATATCAGTGACGTAAATTGAACAAATGTGAGAGAGTTTCGCTGAATTCTTATATTAACCTAAATATAAAATGACTTAATCGGGTCTCTGATTGCTCTATCATAGTAGTTCAGTAGTGCATTTTACTCGCCATTCCACGCGCTTTAAGATACCGCCTAGCCGAGTGCGCTATCTGAAATAGGAGCGACGTAAGTTGAACAAATGTGATAGAATTTCCCTGAATTCTTATATGAACCTTAATGTAAAATGATCTAATCGGGTCTCTGTTCGCCCTACCATAGAAGTCTAATAGTGCATTTCACTCGTCATTTCATGCGCATTGAGATGCCGCTTAGCCCATTACGCTATCTGAAATAGGAGCGACGTAAATTAAACAAAAGTGATACAATTTCGCTGAATTCTTATATTAACCAAAATATAAAATGATCTAATCAGGTCTCTGATTGCCCTATCATAGAAGTTCAATAGTGCATTTTACTCGCCATTTCATGCGATTTGAGATGCCGCTTAGCCCAATACGCTATCTGAAATATCAGCGACGTAAATTGAACAAATGTGAGAGAATTTCGCTGAATTCTTATATTAACCAAAATATAAAATGATCTAATCGGGTCTCTGATTGCCCTATCATAGAAGTTTAGTAGTGCATTTTACTCGCCCTTCCACGCGCTTTGAGATGCCGCCTAGCTCAGTACGCTATCTGAAATAGGAGCGACGTAAATTGAACAAATGTGATAGAATTTCGCTGAATTCTTAAATTAACCATAATATAAAATGATTTTATCGGGTCTCTGTTTGCCCTACCCTAGAAGTTTAATAGTGCATTTTACTCCACATTTCTTGCGCTTTGAGATGCCGCTTAGCCCAATACGCTATCTGAAATATCAGTGACGTAAATTGAACAAATGTGAGAGAATTTCGCTGAATTCTTATATTAACCAAAATATAAAATGATGTAATCGGGTCTCTGATTGCCCGATCATAGAAGTTTAGTAGTGCATTTTACTCGCCCTTCCACGCGCTTTAAGATGCCGCCTAGCCCTATACGCTATCTGAAATAGGAGCGACGTAAGTTGAACAAATGTGATAGAATTACGCTAATTCTTATATTAACCGTAATATAAAATGATCTAATCGGGTATCTGTTTGCCTTACCCTAGAAGTTTAATAGTGCATTTTAATCGCCATTTCATGGGCTTTGAGATGCCGCTTAGCCCAATACGCTATCTGAAATAGGAGCGACGTAAATTGAACAAATGTGATAGAATTTCGGTGAATTCTTAAATTAACCATAATATAAAATGATCTAATCGGGCCTCTGTTTGCCCTACCCTAGAAGTGTAATAGTGCATTCTACTCGCCATTCCACGCGCTTTAAGATGCCGCTTAGCCCAATACGCTATCTGAAATAGGAGCGACGTAAATGGAACAAATGTGATAGAATTTCCCTGAATTCTTATATTAACCTTAATGTAAAATGATCTAATCGGGTCTCTGTTCGCCCTACCATAGAAGTCTAATAGTGCATTTCACTCGTCATTTCATGCGCTTTGAGATGACGCTTAGCCCATTACGCTATCTGAAATAGGAGCGACGTAAATTAAACAAAAGTGATACAATTTCGCTGAATTCTTATATTAACCAAAATATAAAATGATCTAATCAGGTCTCTGATTGCCCTATCATAGAAGTTCAATAGTGCATTTTACTCGCCATTTCATGCGCTTTGAGATGCCGCTTAGACCAATACGCTGTCTGAAATAGGAGCGACGTAAATTGAACAAATGTGATAGAATTTCGGTGAATTCTTATATTAACCAAAATATAAAATGATCTAATCGGGTCTCTGATTGCCCTATCATAGAAGTTTAACAGAGCATTTTACTCGCCATTCCTCGCGTTTTAAGATGCCGCCAAGCCCAATACGCTAACTGAAATAGGAGCGACGTAATTTGAACAAATGTGATAGAATTACGCTGCATTCTTATATTAACCGTAATATAAAATGATCTAATCGGGTCTCTGTTTGCCTTATTCTAGAAGTTTAATAGTGCATTATACTCACCATTTCATGCGCTTTGAGATGCCGCTTAGCCCAATACCCTATCTGAAATAGTAGCGACGTAAATTGAACAAATGTGATAGAATTTCGCTGAATTCTTAAATTAACCATAATATAAAATGAGCTAATCGGGTCTCTGTTTGCCCTACCCTAGAAGTTTAATAGTGCATTTTACTCCACATTTCTTGCGCTTTGAGATGCCGCTTAGCCCAATACGCTGTCTGAAATATCAGTGACGTAAATTGAACAAATGTGAGAGAATTTCGCTGAATTCTTATATTAACCAAAATATAAAATGATCTAATCGGGTCTCTGATTGCCCTATCATAGAAGTTTAGTAGTGCATTTTACTCGCCCTTCCACGCGCTTTGAGATGCCGCCTAGCCCAGTACGCTATCTGAAATAGGAGCGACGTAAATTGAACAAATGTGATAGAATTTCGCTGAATTCTTAAATTAACCATAATATAAAATGATTTTATCGGGTCTCTGTTTGCCCTACCCTAGAAGTTTAATAGTGCATTTTACTCCACATTTCTTGCGCTTTGAGATGCCGCTTAGCCCAATACGCTATCTGAAATAGGAGCGACGTAAATTGAACAAATGTGATAGAATTACGCTGAATTCTTGTATTAACCGTAATATAAAATGATCTAATCGGGTCTCTGATTGCCCTATCACAGAAGTTTAATAGTGCATTTTACTCGCCTTTCCACGCGCTTTAAGATGCCGCCTCGCCCAGTACGCTATCTGAAATAGGAGCGACGTAAGTTGAACAAATGTGATAGAATTACGCTAATTCTTATATTAACCGTAATATAAAATGATCTAATCGGGTATCTGTTTGCCTTACCCTAGAAGTTTAATAGTGCATTTTAATCGCCATTTCATGGGCTTTGAGAAGCCGCTTAGCCCAATACGCTATCTGAAATAGGAGCGACGTAAATTGAACAAATGTAATAGAATTTCGTTGAATTCTTAAATTAACCATAATATAAAATGATCTAATCGGGCCTCTGTTTGCCCTACCCTAGAAGTGTAATAGTGCATTTTACTCGCCATTCCACGCGCTATAAGATGCCGCTTAGCCCAATACGCTATCTGAAATAGCAGCGACGTAAATTAAACAAATGTGATAGAATGTCCCTGAATTCTTATATTAACCTTAATGTAAAATGATCTAATCGGGTCTCTGTTCGCCCTACCATAGAAGTCTAATAGTGCATTTCACTCGTCATTTCATGCGCTTTGATATGCCGCTTAGCCCATTACGCTATCTGAAATAGGAGCGACGTAAATTAAACAAAAGTGATACAATTTCGCTGAATTCTTATATTAACCAAAATATAAAATGATCTAATCAGGTCTCTGATTGCCCTATCATAGAAGTTCAATAGTGCATTTTACTCGCCATTTCATGCGCTTTGAGATGCCGCTTAGACCAATACGCTGTCTGAAATAGGAGCGACGTAAATTGAACAAATGTGATAGAATTTCGGTGAATTCTTATATTAACCAAAATATAAAATGATCTAATCGGGTCTCTGTTTGCCCTACCATTGAAGTTTAATAGTGCATTTTACTCGCCATTTTATGCGCTTTGAGATGCCGCTTAGCCCATTACGCTATCTGAAATAGGAGCGACGTAAATTAAACAAAAGTGATACAATTTCGCTGAATTCTTATATTAACCAAAATATAAAATGATCTAATCAGGTCTCTGATTGCCCTATCATAGAAGTTCAATAGTGCATTTTACTCGCCATTTCATGCGCTTTGAGATGCCGCTTAGACCAATACGCTGTCTGAAATAGGAGCGACGTAAATTGAACAAATGTGATAGAATTTCGGTGAATTCTTATATTAACCAAAATATAAAATGATCTAATCGGGTCTCTGTTTGCCCTACCATTGAAGTTTAATAGTGCATTTTACTCGCCATTTTATGCGCTTTGAGATGCCGCTTAGCCCAATACGCTATCTGAAATAGGTGCGACGTAAATTGAACAAATGTGATAGAATTTCGCTGAATTCTTATATTAACCAAAATATAAGATGATCTAATCGGGTCTCTGATTGCCCTACCCTAGAACTTTAATAGTGCATTCTACTCGCCATTTCATGCGCCTTCAGATGCCGCTTAGCCCAATACGCTATCTGAAATAGGAGCGACGTAAATTGAACAAATGTGATAGAATTACGCTGAATTCTTGTATTAACCGTAATATAAAATGATCTAATCGGGTCTCTGATTGCCCTATCACAGAAGTTTAATAGTGCATTTTACTCGCCTTTCCACGCGCTTTAAGATGCCGCCTCGCCCAGTACGCTATCTGAAATAGGAGCGACGTAATTTGAACAAATGTGATAGAATTACGCTGAATTCTTATATTAACCGTAATATAAAATGATCTAATCGGGTCTCTGTTTGCCTTATTCTAGAAGTTTAATAGTGCATTATACTCACCATTTCATGCGCTTTGAGATGCCGCTAAGCACAATAAGCTATCTGTAATAGGACCGACGTAAATTGAGCAAATGTGATAGAATTTCGCTGAATTCTTTTATTAACCAAAATGCAAAATGATCTAATCGGGTCTCTGTTCGCCCTCGCCTAGAAGTTTAATGGTGCATTTTATTCGCCATTTCATGCGCTTTGAGATGCCGCTTAGCCCAATACGCTATCTGAAATAGCAGCGACGTAAATTAAACAAATGTGATAGAATGTCCCTGAAATCTTATGTTAAACAAAATGTAAAATGATCTAATCGGGTCACTGATTGCCCTATCATGGAAGATTAGTAGTGCATTTTACTCACCCTTCCACGCGCTTTAAGAAGCCGCCTAGCCCAGTACGCTATCTGAAATAGGAGCGACGTAAATTGAACAAATGTGATAGAATTTTGCTGAATTCTTAAATTAACCATAATATAAAATGATCTAATCGGGTCTCTGTTTGCCCTACCCTAGAACTTTAACAGTGCATTCTACTCGCCATTTCATGCGCCTTCAGATGCCGCTTAGCCCAATACGCTATCTGAAATAGGAGCGACGTAAATTGAACAAATGTAATCGAATTTCGCTGAATTCTTAAATTAACCATAATATAAAATGAGCTAATCGGGTCTCTGTTTGCCCTACCCTAGAAGTTTAATAGTGCATTTCACTCGTCACTTCATTCGCTTTGAGATGCCGCTAAGCCCAATAAGCTATCTGAAATAGGAGCGACGTAAAATGAAGAAATGAGAAAGAATTATGCTGAATTCTTAAATTGACCATAATATAAAATGATCTAATCGGGTCTCTGTTTGCCCTACCCTAGAAGTTTAATATTGCATTTCACTCGCCATTTCATGCGCTTTGAGGTGCCGCTTAGCCCAATATGCTATCTGAAATAGGAGCGACGTAAATTGAACAAATGTGATAGAATTTCCCTGAAATCTTATATAAAACAAAATATAAAATGATCTAATCGGGTCTCTGATTGCCCTATCATGGAAGATTAGTAGTGCATTTTACTCACCCTTCCACGCGCTTTAAGATGCCGCCTAGCCCAGTACGCTATCTGAAATAGGAGCGACGTAAATTGAACAAATGTGATAGAATTTTGCTGAATTCTTAAATTAACCATAATATAAAATGATCTAATCGGGTCTCTGTTTGCCCTACCCTAGAAGTTTAGTAGTGCATTTTACTCGCCCTTCCACGCGCTTTAAGATGCCGCCTAGGCCTGTACGCTATCTGAAATAGGAGCGACGTAAGTTGAACAAATGTGATAGAATTACGCTGAATTCTTATATTAACCGTAACATAAAATGATCTAATCGGGTATCTGTTTGCCTTACCCTAGAAGTTTAATAGTGCATTTTACTCGCCATTTCATGCGCTTTGAGATGCCGCTTAGCCCAATACGCTATCTGAAATAGGAGCGACGTAAATTGAACAAATGTGATAGAATTTCGCTGAATTCTTATATTAACCTCAATGTAAAATGATCTAATCGGGTCTTTGTTCGCCCTACCCTAGAAGTTTAATAGTGCATTTCACTCGTCATTTCATGCGCTTTGAGATGCCGCTTAGCCCAATAAGCTATCTGAAATAGGAACGACGTAAATTGACCAAATGTGATAGAATTTCGCTGAATTCTTAAATTAACCATAATATAAAATGATCTAATCGAGTCTCTGTTTGCCCTACCCTAGAAGTTGAATAGTGCATTTTACTCGCAATTTCATGCGCTTTGAGATGCCGCTTAGCCCAAAACGCTATCTGAAATAGGAGCGACGTAAATTGAACAAATGTGATGGAATTTCGCTGAATTCTTAAATTAACCATAATATAAAATGATCTAATGGGGTCTCTGTTTGCCCTACCCTAGAAGTTTAATAGTGCATTTTACTCGTTATTTCATGCGCTTTGAGATGCCGCTTAGCACAATAGGCTATCTGAAATAGGAGCGATGTAAATTGATCAAATGTGATAGAATTTCGCTGAATTCTTTTATTAACCATAACGTAAAATGATCTAATCGGGTCTCTGTTCGCCCTAGCGTAGAAGCTTAATTGTGCATTTTATTCGTCATTTCATGCGCTTTGAGATGCCGCTTAGCCCAATACGCTATCTGAAATAGGAGCGACGTAAATTGAACAAATGTGATAGAAATTCGCTGAATTCTTATATTAACCAAAATATAAAATGATCTAATCGGGTCTCTGTTTGCCCTACCCTAGAAGTTTAATAGTGCATTTTACTCGCCATTTCTCGCGCTTTGAGATGCCGCTTAGCCCAATACGCTATCTGAAATATCAGCGACGTAAATTGAACAAATGTGAGAGAATTTCGCTGAATTCTTAAATTAACCATAATATAAAATGATCTTATCGGGTCTCTGTTTGCACTACCCTAGAAGTTTAATAGTGCATTTTACTCGACATTTCTTGCGCTTTGAGATGCCGCTTAGTCCAATACGCTATCTGCAATATCAGCGACGTAAATTGAACAAATGTGAGAGAATTTCGCTGAATTCTTATATTAACCAAAATATAAAATGATCTAATCGGGTCTCTGATTGCCCTATCATAGAAGTTTAGTAGTGCATTTTACTCGCCATTTCATGCGCTTTGAGATGCCGCTTAGCCCAATACGCTATCTGAAATAGGAGCGACGTAAATTGAACAAATGTGATAGAATTTCGCTGAATTCTTAAATTAACCATAATATAAAATGATCTAATGGGGTCTCTGATTGCCCTACCCTAGAAGATTAATAGTGCATTTCACTCGCCATTTCATGCGCTTTGAGGTGCCGCTTAGCCCTATAAGCTATCTGAAATAGGAGCGACGCAAATTGAACAAATGTGATAGAATTTCGCTAAATTCTTATATTAACCAAAATATAAAATGATCTAATCGGGTCTCTGATTGCCCTATCATAGAAGTTTGATAGTGTGTTTTACACGACATTCCACGCGCTTTAAGTTGCCGCCTAGCCCAGTACGCTATCTGAAATAGGAGCTACGTATGTTGAACAAATGTGACAGAATTACGCTGAATTCTTATATTAACCGTAATATAAAATGATCTAGTCGGGTCTCTGATTGCCCTACCCTAGAAGTTTAATAGTGAATTTTACTCGCCATTCCACGCGCTTTAAGATGCCGCTTAGCCCAATACGGTATCGGAAATAGGAGCGACGTAAATTGAACAAATGTGATAGAATTTCGCTGAATTCTTAAATTAACCATAATATAAAATGATCTAGTCGGGTCTCTGATTGCCCTACCCTAGAAGTTTAATAGTGCATTTTACTCGCCATTTCATGCGCTCTGAGATGCCGCTTCGCCCAATACGCTATCTGGAATAGGAGCGACGTAAATTGAACAAATGTGATAGAATTTCCGTGAATTCTTATATTAACCGTAATATAAAATGATCTATTCGGGTTTCTGTTCGCCCTACCCCAGAAGTTTAATAGAGCATTTCACTTGTCAATCCATGCGCTTTGAGATGCCGCTTAGCCCAATACGCTATCTGAAATAGGAGCGACGTAAATTGAACAAATGTGATAGAATTTTGCTGAATTCTTAAATTAAGCATAATATAAAATGATCTAATCGGGTCTCTGATTGCCCTACACTATAAGTATAATAGTGCATTTTACTCGCAATTTCATGCGCTTTGAGATGCCGCCTAGCCCAGTACGCTATCTGAAAGAGGAGCGACGTAAGTTGAACAAATGTGATAGAATTACGCTGAATTCTTATATTAACCGTAATATAAAATGATCTATTCGGGTTTCTGTTCGCCCTACCCCAGAAGTTTAATAGAGCATTTCACTCGTCAATCCTTGCGCTTTGTGATGCCGCTTAGCCCAATACGCTATCTGAAATAGGAGCGACGTAAATTGAACAAATGTGATAGAATTTTGCTGAATTCTTAAATTAAGCATAATATAAAATGATCTAATCGGGTCTCTGATTGCCCTACACTAGAAGTATAATAGTGCATTTTACTCGCCATTTCATGCGCTTTAAGATGCCGCCTAGCCCAGTACGCTATCTGAAATAGGAGCGACGTAAATTGAACAAATGTGATAGAATTTCGGTGAATTCTTATATTAACCAAAATATAAAATGATCTAATCGGGTCTCTGATTGCCCTATCATAGAAGTTTAACAGTGCATTTTACTCGCCATTCCTCGCGTTTTAAGATGCCGCCAAGCCCAGTACGCTAGCTGAAATAGGAGGGACGTAAATTGAACAAATGTGATAGAATTTCCCTGAATTCTTATATTAACCTTAATGTAAAATGATCTAATCGGGTCTCTGTTCGCCCTACCCTAGAAGTTTTACAGTGCATTTCACTCGTCATTTCATGCGCTTTGAGTTGCCGCTTAGCCCAATACGCTATCTGAAATAGGAGCGACGTAAATTGAACAATTGTGATAGAATTTCGCTGAATTTTTATATTAACCAAAATATAAAATGATCTAATCGGTTCTCTGATTGCCCTATCATAGAAGTTTAATATTGCATTTTACTCGCCATTCCACGCGCTTTAAGATGCCGCCTAGCTCAGTACGCTATCTGAAATAGGAGCGACGAAAGTTGAACAAATGTGATAGAATTACGCTGAATTCTTATATTAACCGTAATATAAAATGATCTAATCGGGTCTCTGTTTGCCTTACCCTATAAGTTTAATAGTGCATTTCACTCGTCATTTCATGCGCTTTGAGATGCCGCTTAGCCCAATAAGCTATCTGAAATAGGAGCGACGTAAATTGAACAAATGTGATAGAATTTCGCTGAATTCTTATATTAACCAAAATATAAAATGATCTAATCGGGTCTCTGATTGCCCTATCATAGAAGTTTAATAGTGAATTTTACTCGCCATTCCACGCGCTTTAAGATGCCGCATAGCCCAGTACGCTATCTGAAATAGGAACGACGTAAATTGAACTAATGTGATAGAATTTTGCTGAATTCTTAAATTAACCATAACATAAAATGATCTAATCGGGTCTCTGATTGCCCTACCCTAGAAGTTTACTAGTGCATTTTACTCGCCATTTCATGCGCTTTGAGATGCCGCTTAGCCCAATACGCTATCTGAAATAGGAGCGACGTAAATTGAACAAATGTGATAGAATTTCGCTGAATTCTTATATTAACCAAAATATAAAATGATCTAATCGGGTCTCTGATTGCCCTATCATAGAAGTTTGATAGTGTATTTTACTCGACATTCCACGCGCTTTAAGTTGCCGCCTAGCCAAGTACGCTATCTGAAATAGGAGCTACGTATGTTGAACAAATGTGACAGAATTACGCTGAATTCTTATATTAACCGTAATATAAAATGATCTAATCGGGTCTCTGTTTGCCTTATCCCAGAAGTTTAATAGTGCATTTTACTCGCCATTCCACGCGCTTTAAGATGCCGCCTAGCCCAGGACGCTATCTGAAATAGGAGCTACGTTAGTTGAACAAATGTGACAGCGTTACGCTGAATTCTTATATTAACCGCAATATAAAATGATCTAATCGGGTCTCTGTTTGCCTACCCTAGAAGTTTAGTAGTGCATTTTACTCGCCATGTCTTGCGCTTTGAGATGCTACTTACCCCAATACGCTATCTGAAATAGGAGCGACGTAAATTGAACAAATGTGATAGAATTTCGCTGAATTCTTATATTAACCAACACATAAAATGATCTAATCGGGTCTCTGACTGCCCTATCATAGAAGTTTAATAGTGCATTTTATCCGCCATTCCACGCGCTTTAAGATGCCGCCTAGCCCAGTACGCTATCTGAAATAGGAGCTACGTAAGTTGAACAAATGTGTCAGAGTTACGCTGAATTCTTATATTAACCGCAACATATAATGATCTAATCGGGTCTCTGTTTGCCTTATCCTAGAAGTTTAATAGTGCATTTTACTCGCCATTTCATGCGCTTTGAGATGCCGCTTAGCCCAATACGCTATCTGAAATAGGAGCTACGTAAGTTGAACAAATGTGACAGAATTACGCTGCATTCTTATATTTACCGTAATATAAAATGATCTAATCGGTTCTCTGATTGCCCTACCATAGAAGTTTAATGGTGCATTTTACTCGCCATTCCACGCGCTTTAAGTTGCCGCCTAGCCCAGTACGCTATCTGAAATAGGAGCTACGTAAGTTGAACAAATGTGACAGAATTACGCTGAATTCTTATATTTACCGTAATATAGAATGATCTAATCGGGTCTCTGTTTGCCTTATCCTAGAAGTTTAATAGTGCATTTTACTCGCCATTTCATGCGCTTTGAGATGCCGCTTAGCCCAATACGCTATCTGAAATAGGAGCGACGTAAATTGAACAAATGTGATAGAATTTCGCTGAATTCTTATATTAACCTCAATGGAAAATGATCTAATCGGGTCTTTGTTCGCCCTACCCTAGAAGTTTAATAGTGCATTTCACTCGTCATTTCATGCGCTTTGAGATGCCGCTTAGCCCAATAAGCTATCTGAAATAGGAACGACGTAAGTTGACCAAATGTGATAGAATTTCGCTGAATTCTTAAATTAACCATAATATAAAATGATCTAATCGAGTCTCTGTTTGCCCTACCCTAGAAGTTGAATAGTGCATTTTACTCGCCATTTCATGCGCTTTGAGATGCCGCTTAGCCCAAAACGCTATCTGAAATAGGAGCGACGTAAATTGAACAAATGTGATAGAATTTCGCTGAATTCTTAAATTAACCATAATATAAAATGATCTAATGGGGTCTCTGTTTGCCCTACCCTAGAAGTTTAATAGTGCATTTTACTCGTTATTTCATGCGCTTTGAGATGCCGCTTAGCCCAATACGCTATCTGGAATAGGAGCGACGTAAATTGAACAAATGTGATAGAATTTCCGTGAATTCTTATATTAACCGTAATATAAAATGATCTATTCGGGTTTCTGTTCGCCCTACCCCAGAAGTTTAATAGAGCATTTCACTTGTCAATCCATGCGCTTTGAGATGCCGCTTAGCCCAATACGCTATCTGAAATAGGAGCGACGTAAATTGAACAAATGTGATAGAATTTTGCTGAATTCTTAAATTAAGCATAATATAAAATGATCTAATCGGGTCTCTGATTGCCCTACACTCGAAGTATAATAGTGCATTTTACTCGCCATTTCATGCGCTTTGAGATGCCGCCTAGCCCAGTACGCTATCTGGAATAGGAGCTACGTAAGTTGAACAAATGTGACAGAATTACGCTGAATTCTTATATTAACCAAAATATAAAATGATCTAATCGGGTCTCTGATTGCCCTATCATAGAAGTTTAACGGTGCATTTTACTCGCCATTCCTCGCGTTTTAAGATGCCGCCAAGCCCAGTACGCTAGCTGAAATAGGAGGGACGTAAATTGAACAAATGTGATAGAATTTCCCTGAATTCTTATATTAACCTTAATGTAAAATGATCTAATCGGGTCTCTGTTCGCCCTACCCTAGAAGTTTTACAGTGCATTTCACTCGTCATTTCATGCGCTTTGAGTTGCCGCTTAGCCCAATACGCTATCTGAAATAGGAGCGACGTAAATTGAACAATTGTGATAGAATTTCGCTGAATTTTTATATTGAGGTGAATGTGTGCGTAATGGATAACTCCGATTTGCGTTACACGCTCAATTTATTTACAATTAATATAACAGAATAAGAACAGGTATTTTCTGCGTCGCACGGTCGTACACGTGGTGAGTCGTAAGAGGTTCTGCCTCGTGTTCTCGTATGGTGACCGCGGCGCGCGGTCAGAAAACAACAGAAAAAACTCGTCGCGCAATCGGCAACCGTTGTCCGTCGCCGGTCTACGACGCGCCTGTGTTCGTACACTTTTAAAGAAAGATAGACCGTAAGCATTTAAAGAAAAGAAACTAAGCGAGGGTAATATCTCGATCTTTCACGGCAGGGATGTGGTAGCAGTGCCGTAGCTGCTACATCACCCCCCTGCCAGTGATTTACCTAATCACGAAAATCCAGCTTGAAATCTGTCGAGAAATCGTACTCGCCTACCTGCGCGGGTGGTAAATTGTGGTGTTACAATATCGCGAGATACATTTGGTTCTGTGTCGGAATTATTACAATTTTTATGTGTTAAATGATCACTTACAATATACGCGGGTTTTAACCTCTCGATTGAAATTGTGACATGTTTTCCTTGACGGTCTATTAGAAAAGTTTTATGTCCGCGGCTAATGACACGATATGGTCCATCATAAGGTTGTTGTAGAATGCCTTTCGATGCGTCGTGTCGTATGAAAACATGCTCGGAACTGGCAAGGTCTTTGTACACGAAGGTCCGCCGTGACTCATGGTGAGAACCTGCGACTGGGCTCAGATCCTGGAAATGTTGTCGCAGTTCCTTTACAAATGAAGTTGCGTCAGTGTCAGCTTCACCTGGACGCGGAGACAAGAATTCTCCAGGAAGTCGCAATGGTTCGCCGTACACCAACTCTGCTGTCGTTGCTTTTAAATCTTCCCTCCAGGCTGAACGAATACCCAGCAACGTGGTGGGAAGAATCTCTGTCCAACGTTGATTTTCATGGCAACGTATGGCTGCCTTTAACTGACGGTGGAACCTTTCCACCATCCCATTAGCCGCCGGGTGATATGCCGTAGTTCTTAGATGTCTGCTCCCTGTTAACAAACTTAATTGTTTAAAAAGATTGGACTCAAATTGTCTACCTTGGTCCGTGGTGATCCTTAGCGCCGTTCCAAACCGAACAATCCACCCCTCGTAAAAGGCTCGAGCTACTGTGGCTGCTTCCTGGTCGCGGAGAGGTATTGCTTCAGGCCAGCGCGTAAAGCGATCCACGCAGGTAAGGCAATATCTGTATCCTTCGGAGACCGGTAGGATGACAATGTCCAAATGAACATGTTCGAACCTCGCCGATGGTCGCGAAAAAGAACCGAGGGGTGCTGATACGTGCCTGGTGATCTTGGAGCGTTGACATTGGATACAGTTCCGGGCCCATCTTCTGCAGTCTGTTTTGATCGATGGCCAAACGTACCTTTGCGTGATCAGTTTGACAGTGGCGTTGATTCCTGGATGCGATATTTTGTGTAGTGCGTTGAATGCAGTTTGACGAAACGATTTTGTGAGGAAAGGGCGAACGGTGTCTGTAGATATGTCACAGTAAATTTGTTGTGTACTTCCAGGAATGGATATGCGTTTTAAATTCAAACCGGTGTTGCCTTGTAAGTACGTCAGTAATTCCTCGTCTTCTTCTTGCGATTTGGCCAGCATTTCAAAATCCAAAGTCTCTTCGATTTCGTCCACTCTTGACAACGCATCGGCGACAACGTTATCTCGACCTGCTACGTGGCGGATGTCCGTTGAGAATTCACTAATGAAGCTGAGATATCGGAATTGTCTTGGGGTGAATTTTTCTGGTTTCTGTTGGAAAGCGTAAATGATTGGTTTATGGTCTGTGAAGATAGTGAAAGTTCTTCCCTCGATCATATGACGGAAATATTTGACTGCGAGGTAGATAGCGAGTAATTCTCTGTCGTATGTAGCGTATTTCTGTTCCGTTGAGCTGAGTTTTTTTGAAAAGAAACCCAGTGGTTCCCAATTATCACCGATGCGTTGTTGAAGCGCGGCGCCAACAGCAGAATTCGAGGCGTCGCATATGATGGCCAATGGTGCGTCGATTTCAGGGTGTGTTAGTAGAGTAGCCTCTACTAACGCCTTTTTAGAGTCTTCAAATGCTGCGGTGGCGTCTGGTGTCCAATTTACAGGTGCGCTGCCTTTTATATTGTCCGCCAGCATGTCGTTCAGAGGTGCATGTACCTGTGCGGCTTTAGGTATGAAACGTCTATAAAAATTTACCATACCTAAAAACTGCCGTAATTGTTTCGCTGTGGTCGGCCGTGGATACTTTAAAATGGCCTCAACCTTTTCGGTGGATGGTCGGGTGCCTGATTCCGACACCAGGTAGCCTAAAAATTTTAACTCCGCCCTTCCGAAGATACATTTTGCAGTATTTATCACTATACCGTATTGTTTTAGCCGTTCAAAAACTATCTTGAGGTGTTGAAGGTGTTCCTCTTCGGATGTTGAAGCCACCAGTATGTCGTCAATGTATGCGAAACAAAAGTTCAAACCTCGCAACGCTTCATCGATAAAGCGCTGAAAGGTTTGAGCCGCGTTGCGTAACCCAAACGACATGAACGGAAATTCGAATAATCCGAAAGGAGTGGTAATAGCTGTCTTCGGAATATCTTCGGGTGCAACGGGGATTTGGTTGTAAGCTCGAACGAGATCAATGGTAGAAAAAATTTTCTTACCCCGCAAAGTTTGTGTAAAATCTTCAATATGCCTGACGGGATATCGGTCCGGCAAGGTCCTGGCGTTGAGAGCACGATAATCGCCACATGGTCTCCATTCGTCACTTCCTTTTTTGGGTACCATGTGCAAAGGTGACGACCAGCTACTCTCCGACGGTCGGGTTGTTCCTAATCGCGACATGGTTTCAAATTCCTTTTTGGCTGCCTGTAGCCTACCTGGTGCAAGACGCCGTGGTTTGCAGGTAACAGGTGGACCTGGTGCAGTACGAATGTGGTGCATCGTGCTGTGTTTTGGTTCGGAAGGTGTTCCTTCCGGTTTCGTAATTTCGGGAAATCGCTGGAGTAGAACATGATAAGCGGATTCCCCGAAGACTGTTTTGATGCTCGGGACGGCTTCGCGGGCAGGCATTCCTCGTGTCGAGAGAGACGTCACTTGATCTAAGAGACGGCGATTGCGAACGTCTACCATTAGTCCGAAGTGAGCGAGGAAATCGACCCCGATTATGGGCCTGGAGACGTCGGCGATTACGAATCTCCATGTGAAAACCCGACGTAACCCTAAATTGAGAGTTAAAGTCGTAGTCCCGTACGTTGCGATGGTGGTGCCATTCGCTGCGGAAAGCTCGTAGGATGATTTTTCGCGCCGTCCTCGGATCATTGCTCGTGGAAAAACACAGAGGTCGGCGCCTGTGTCGACCAAAAATTGCGTCTTCGTGTCGTGATCGATGACGAAGAGACGGCGTAAAGTCGGGCTGGGGTCGCTAGCCGTCGTTAACGACTGCCCGGAATGTTTCCCGCCTGGAAGGTGCACGGCTTAATGCAGTCCCTTGCGTCGGTACCGAAACTCCAGTGGTACCAGCAAATTCCATCCTTGCCATGTGTGCGCTTCCTCGATCGAGATCCGGAACGGCTCCGAGGACGTGAACGGGATCGAGGCTCCCTATCTCTCCGCGAGGTACGATCGCTCGTCATTTCTTGACGAAGCGCCGCTATTTCTTCTCGTAGCGACAGAACGAGCTGCGACATTTTCAGTTGCAATAAAGCCTCGAGGGACCTACCTGCGTCGATTTCCTGCGGCGCCGGGGGTGACGCTTCGGCAATTTGATGGCGATGAGGCCTGGCATCGGTGATAGCGTCCGCCAGCTCGGCCACTTTGTCCAGTTCCGTGTCCTTCTGCGTGGCTAAAATTACCTGCGTGCTCGTCGGTAACCTCCCTAGCCAAAGGGTTCGCAATAAGGCGTCTGATACTTGCGTCCCGGCTAGGCTGCGCAGATGCCTCAAAAATTGCGAAGGTTTCCGATCGCCGATTTCCTCATGCTCCAAGAGGCGTCGCGTCTTCTGCTCTTGAGACACGCTCAAACGTCGGATCAGCTCGGTTTTTAATTTTTCGTACTGACCGGTCGCTGGCGGGTTCATTATTATGTCTCGAACCTCTGTGGCGTAGCGTGGATCCAGGGCACTCAGGATATACCCGAACCTGGTGCTGTCGGTGGTCACTCCGGATACCTCAAAACTCCTTTCCACCATGCTGAACCACATTTCCGGATCGCTAGGACAAAAATCCGGTATACGAACGGCGACCCTTTCTATCGACGCTCTGCTCGTGGAGGCGTTGGCAGGGATATCCGCGTTCATGGCTGTATTGCTGCTTCAGCGGAGAGATCACTTACACTTTTAGCAGTTCTGCGCGAATTACACTATTGTATAAAAAGTTCACGGAAGTCTTTGAAGAAATACGGTCGATGGAGAAAAAAAAAAATTTTGTCTTGTCACGATCACGATCACGATCACAATCACTTCACGATCACGTCGCGATCACGTCGGGGTCACCAATAATTGAGGTGAATGTGTGCGTAATGGATAACTCCGATTTGCGTTACACGCTCAATTTATTTACAATTAATATAACAGAATAAGAACAGGTATTGTCTGCGTCGCACGGTCGTACACGTGGTGAGTCGTAAGAGGTTCTGCCTCGTGTTCTCGTATGGTGACCGCGGCGCGCGGTCAGAAAACAACAGAAAAAACTCGTCGCGCAATCGGCAACCGTTGTCCGTCGCCGGTCTACGACGCGCCTGTGTTCGTACACTTTTAAAGAAAGATAGACCGTAAGCATTTAAAGAAAAGAAACTAAGCGAGGGTAATATCTCGATCTTTCACGGCAGGGATGTGGTAGCAGTGCCGTAGCTGCTACAATATTAACCAAAATATAAAATGATCTAATCGGTTCTCTGATTGCCCTATCATAGAAGTTTAATATTGCATTTTACTCGCCATTCCACGCGCTTTAAGATGCCGCCTAGCTCAGTACGCTATCTGAAATAGGAGCGACGAAAGTTGAACAAATGTGATAGAATTACGCTGCATTCTTATATTAACCGTAATATAAAATGATCTAATCGGGTCTCTGTTTGCCTTACCCTATAAGTTTAATAGTGCATTTTACTCGCCATTTCATGCGCTTTGAGATGCCGCTTAGCCCAATACGCTATCTGAAATAGGAGCGACGTAAATTGAACAAATGTGATAGAATTTCGCTGAATTCTTATATTAACCTCAATGTAAAATGATCTAATCGGGTCTTCGTTCGCCCTACCCTAGAAGTTTAATAGTGCATTTCACTCGTCATTTCATGCGCTTTGAGATGCCGCTTAGCCCAATAAGCTATCTGCAATAGGAGCGACGTAAATTGACCAAATGTGATAGAATTTCGCTGAATTCTTATATTAACCAAAATATAAAATGTTCTAATCGGGTCTCTGATAGCCCTATCATAGAAGTTTAATAGTGAATTTTACTCGCCATTTCACGCGCTTTAAGATGCCGCTTAGCCCAATACGCTATCGGAAATAGGAGCGACGTAAATTGAACAAATGTGATAGAATTTCGCTGAATTCTTAAATTAACCATAATATAAAATGATCTAGTCGGGTCTCTGATTGCCCTACCCTAGAAGTTTAATAGTGCATTTTACTCGCCATTTCATGCGCTTTGAGATGCCGCTTAGCCCAATACGCTATCTGGAATAGGAGCGACGTAAATTGAACAAATGTGATAGAATTTCCGTGAATTCTTATATTAACCGTAATATAAAATGATCTATTAGGGTTTCTGTTCGCCCTACCCCAGAAGTTTAATAGAGCATTTCACTCGTCAATCCATGCGCTTTGAGATGCCGCTTAGCCCAATACGCTATCTGAAATAGGAGCGACGTAAATTGAACAAATGTGATAGAATTTTGCTGAATTCTTAAATTAAGCATAATATAAAATGATCTAATCGGGTCTCTGATTGCCCTACACTAGAAGTATAATAGTGCATTTTACTCGCCATTTCATGCGCTTTGAGATGCCGCTTAGCCCAGTACGCTATCTGAAATAGGAGCGACGTAAATTGAACAAATGTGATAGAATTTCGGTGAATTCTTATATTAACCAAAATATAAAATGATCTAATCGGGTCTCTGATTGCCCTATCATAGAAGTTTAACAGTGCATTTTACTCGCCATTCCTCGCGTTTTAAGATGCCGCCAAGCCCAGTACGCTAGCTGAAATAGGAGGGACGTAAATTGAACAAATGTGATAGAATTTCCCTGAATTCTTATATTAACCTTAATGTAAAATGATCTAATCGGGTCTCTGTTCGCCCTACCCTAGAAGTTTTACAGTGCATTTCACTCGTCATTTCATGCGCTTTGAGTTGCCGCTTAGCCCAATACGCTATCTGAAATAGGAGCGACGTAAATTGAACAATTGTGATAGAATTTCGCTGAATTTTTATATTAACCAAAATATAAAATGATCTAATCGGTTCTCTGATTGCCCTATCATAGAAGTTTAATATTGCATTTTACTCGCCATTCCACGCGTTTAAGATGCCGCCTAGCTCAGTACGCTATCTGAAATAGGAGCGACGAAAGTTGAACAAATGTGATAGAATTACGCTGAATTCTTATATTAACCGTAATATAAAATGATCTAATCGGGTCTCTGATTGCCCTATCATAGAAGTTTAACGGTGCATTTTACTCGCCATTCCTCGCGTTTTAAGATGCCGCCAAGCCCAGTACGCTAGCTGAAATAGGAGGGACGTAAATTGAACAAATGTGATAGAATTTCCCTGAATTCTTATATTAACCTTAATGTAAAATGATCTAATCGGGTCTCTGTTCGCCCTACCCTAGAAGTTTTACAGTGCATTTCACTCGTCATTTCATGCGCTTTGAGTTGCCGCTTAGCCCAATACGCTATCTGAAATAGGAGCGACGTAAATTGAACAATTGTGATAGAATTTCGCTGAATTTTTATATTAACCAAAATATAAAATGATCTAATCGGTTCTCTGATTGCCCTATCATAGAAGTTTAATATTGCATTTTACTCGCCATTCCACGCGCTTTAAGATGCCGCCTAGCTCAGTACGCTATCTGAAATAGGAGCGACGAAAGTTGAACAAATGTGATAGAATTACGCTGAATTCTTATATTAACCGTAATATAAAATGATCTAATCGGGTCTCTGTTTGCCTTACCCTATAAGTTTAATAGTGCATTTTACTCGCCATTTCATGCGCTTTGAGATGCCGCTTAGCCCAATACGCTATCTGAAATAGGAGCGACGTAAATTGAACAAATGTGATAGAATTTCGCTGAATTCTTATATTAACCTCAATGTAAAATGATCTAATCGGGTCTTCGTTCGCCCTACCCTAGAAGTTTAATAGTGCATTTCACTCCTCATTTCATGCGCTTTGAGATGCCGCTTAGCCCAATAAGCTATCTGCAATAGGAGCGACGTAAATTGACCAAATGTGATAGAATTTCGCTGAATTCTTATATTAACCAAAATATAAAATGTTCTAATCGGGTCTCTGATTGCCCTATCATAGAAGTTTAATAGTGAATTTTACTCGCCATTCCACGCGCTTTAAGATGCCGCTTAGCCCAATACGCTATCGGAAATAGGAGCGACGTAAATTGAACAAATGTGATAGAATTTCGCTGAATTCTTAAATTAACCATAATATAAAATGATCTAGTCGGGTCTCTGATTGCCCTACCCTAGAAGTTTAATAGTGCATTTTACTCGCCATTTCATGCGCTTTGAGATGCCGCTTAGCCCAATACGCTATCTGGAATAGGAGCGACGTAAATTGAACAAATGTGATAGAATTTCCGTGAATTCTTATATTAACCGTAATATAAAATGATCTATTAGGGTTTCTGTTCGCCCTACCCCAGAAGTTTAATAGATCATTTCACTTGTCAATCCATGCGCTTTGAGATGCCGCTTAGCCCAATACGCTATCTGAAATAGGAGCGACGTAAATTGAACAAATGTGATAGAATTTTGCTGAATTCTTAAATTAAGCATAATATAAAATGATCTAATCGGGTCTCTGATTGCCCTACACTATAAGTATAATAGTGCATTTTACTCGCCATTTCATGCGCTTTGAGATGCCGCCTAGCCCAGTACGCTATCTGAAAGAGGAGCGACGTAAGTTGAACAAATGTGATAGAATTACGCTGAATTCTTATATTAACCGTAATATAAAATGATCTATTCGGGTTTCTGTTCGCCCTACCCCAGAAGTTTAATAGAGCATTTCACTCGTCAATCCATGCGCTTTGTGATGCCGCTTAGCCCAATACGCTATCTGAAATAGGAGCGACGTAAATTGAACAAATGTGATAGAATTTTGCTGAATTCTTAAATTAAGCATAATATAAAATGATCTAATCGGGTCTCTGATTGCCCTACACTAGAAGTATAATAGTGCATTTTACTCGCCATTTCATGCGCTTTAAGATGCCGCCTAGCCCAGTACGCTATCTGAAATAGGAGCGACGTAAATTGAACAAATGTGATAGAATTTCGGTGAATTCTTATATTAACCAAAATATAAAATGATCTAATCGGGTCTCTGATTGCCCTATCATAGAAGTTTAACAGTGAATTTTACTCGCCATTCCACGCGCTTTAAGATGCCGCATAGCCCAGTACGCTATCTGAAATAGGAACGACGTAAATTGAACTAATGTGATAGAATTTTGCTGAATTCTTAAATTAACCATAATATAAAATGATCTAATCGGGTCTCTGATTGCCCTACCCTAGAAGTTTACTAGTGCATTTTACTCGCCATTTCATGCGCTTTGAGATGCCGCTTAGCCCAATACGCTATCTGAAATAGGAGCGACGTAAATTGAACAAATGTGATAGAATTTCGCTGATTCTTATATTAACCAAAATATAAAATGATCTAATCGGGTCTCTGATTGCCCTATCATAGAAGTTTGATAGTGTATTTTACTCGACATTCCACGCGCTTTAAGTTGCCGCCTAGCCAAGTACGCTATCTGAAATAGGAGCTACGTATGTTGAACAAATGTGACAGAATTACGCTGAATTCTTATATTAACCGTAATATAAAATGATCTAATCGGGTCTCTGTTTGCCTTATCCCAGAAGTTTAATAGTGCATTTTACTCGCCATTCCACGCGCTTTAAGATGCCGCCTAGCCCAGGACGCTATCTGAAATAGGAGCTACGTTAGTTGAACAAATGTGACAGCGTTACGCTGAATTCTTATATTAACCGCAATATAAAATGATCTAATCGGGTCTCTGTTTGCCTACCCTAGAAGTTTAGTAGTGCATTTTACTCGCCATGTCTTGCGCTTTGAGATGCTACTTACCCCAATACGCTATCTGAAATAGGATTGACGTAAATTGAACAAATGTGATAGAATTTCGCTGAATTCTTATATTAACCAAAACATAAAATGATCTAATCGGGCCTCTGTTTGCCCTACCCTAGAAGTGTAATAGTGCATTTTACTCGCCATTCCACGCGCTTTAAGATGCCGCTTAGCCCAATACGCTATCTCAAATAGGAGCGACGTAAATGGAACAAATGTGATAGAATTTCCCTGAATTCTTATATTAACCTTAATGTAAAATGATCTAATCGGGTCTCTGTTCGCCCTACCATAGAAGTCTAATAGTGCATTTCACTCGTCATTTCATGCGCTTTGAGACGACGCTTAGCCCATTACGCTATCTGAAATAGGAGCGACGTAAATTAAACAAAAGTGATACAATTTCGCTGAATTCTTATATTAACCAAAATATAAAATGATCTAATCAGGTCTCTGATTGCCCTATCATAGAAGTTCAATAGTGCATTTTACTCGCCATTTCATGCGCTTTGAGATGCCGCTTAGACCAATACGCTGTCTGAAATAGGAGCGACGTAAATTGAACAAATGTGATAGAATTTCGGTGAATTCTTATATTAACCAAAATTTAAAATGATCTAATCGGGTCTCTGATTGCCCTATCATAGAAGTTTAACAGAGCATTTTACTCGCCATTCCTCGCGTTTTAAGATGCCGCCAAGCCCAATACGCTAACTGAAATAGGAGCGACGTAATTTGAACAAATGTGATAGAATTACGCTGAATTCTTATATTAACCGTAATATAAAATGATCTAATCGGGTCTCTGTTTGCCTTATTCTAGAAGTTTAATAGTGCATTATACTCACCATTTCATGCGCTTTGAGATGCCGCTTAGCGCAATACCCTATCTGAAATAGTAGCGACGTAAATTGAACAAATGTGATAGAATTTCGCTGAATTCTTAAATTAACCATAATATAAAATGAGCTAATCGGGTCTCTGTTTGCCCTACCCTAGAAGTTTAATAGTGCATTTTACTCCACATTTCTTGCGCTTTGAGATGCCGCTTAGCCCAATACGCTATCTGAAATATCAGTGACGTAAATTGAACAAATGTGAGAGAATTTCGCTGAATTCTTATATTAACCAAAATATAAAATGATCTAATCGGGTCTCTGATTGCCCTATCATAGAAGTTTAGTAGTGCATTTTACTCGCCCTTCCCACGCGCTTTGAGATGCCGCCTAGCCCAGTACGCTATCTGAAATAGGAGCGACGTAAATTGAACAAATGTGATAGAATTTCGCTGAATTCTTAAATTAACCATAATATAAAATGATTTTATCGGGTCTCTGTTTGCCCTACCCTAGAAGTTTAATAGTGCATTTTACTCCACATTTCTTGCGCTTTGAGATGCCGCTTAGCCCAATACGCTATCTGAAATATCAGTGACGTAAATTGAACAAATGTGAGAGAATTTCGCTGAATTCTTATATTAACCAAAATATAAAATGATGTAATCGGGTCTCTGATTGCCCGGTCATAGAAGTTTAGTAGTGCATTTTACTCGCCCTTCCACGCGCTTTAAGATGCCGCCTAGCCCTGTACGCTATCTGAAATAGGAGCGACGTAAGTTGAACAAATGTGATAGAATTACGCTAATTCTTATATTAACCGTAATATAAAATGATCTAATCGGGTATCTGTTTGCCTTACCCTAGAAGTTTAATAGTGCATTTTAATCGCCATTTCATGGGCTTTGAGAAGCCGCTTAGCCCAATACGCTATCTGAAATAGGAGCGACGTAAATTGAACAAATGTGATAGAATTTCGTTGAATTCTTAAATTAACCATAATATAAAATGATCTAATCGGGCCTCTGTTTGCCCTACCCTAGAAGTGTAATAGTGCATTTTACTCGCCATTCCACGCGCTATAAGATGCCGCTTAGCCCAATACGCTATCTGAAATAGGAGCGACGTAAATGGAACAAATGTGATAGAATTTCCCTGAATTCTTATATTAACCTTAATGTAAAATGATCTAATCGGGTCTCTGTTCGCCCTACCATAGAAGTCTAATAGTGCATTTCACTCGTCATTTCATGCGCTTTGAGATGACGCTTAGCCCATTACGCTATCTGAAATAGGAGCGACGTAAATTAAACAAAAGTGATACAATTTCGCTGAATTCTTATATTAACCAAAATATAAAATGATCTAATCAGGTCTCTGATTGCCCTATCATAGAAGTTCAATAGTGCATTTTACTCGCCATTTCATGCGCTTTGAGATGCCGCTTAGACCAATACGCTGTCTGAAATAGGAGCGACGTAAATTGAACAAATGTGATAGAATTTCGGTGAATTCTTATATTAACCAAAATATAAAATGATCTAATCGGGTCTCTGATTGCCCTATCATAGAAGTTTAACAGAGCATTTTACTCGCCATTCCTCGCGTTTTAAGATGCCGCCAAGCCCAATACGCTAACTGAAATAGGAGCGACGTAATTTGAACAAATGTGATAGAATTACGCTGAATTCTTATATTAACCGTAATATAAAATGATCTAATCGGGTCTCTGTTTGCCCTTATTCTAGAAGTTTAATAGTGCATTATACTCACCATTTCATGCGCTTTGAGATGCCGCTTAGCCCAATACCCTATCTGAAATAGTAGCGACGTAAATTGAACAATGTGATAGAATTTCGCTGAATTCTTAAATTAACCATAATATAAAATGAGCTAATCGGGTCTCTGTTTGCCCTACCCTAGAAGTTTAATAGTGCATTTTACTCCACATTTCTTGCGCTTTGAGATGCCGCTTAGCCCAATACGCTATCTGAAATATCAGTGACGTAAATTGAACAAATGTGAGAGAATTTCGCTGAATTCTTATATTAACCAAAATATAAAATGATCTAATCGGGTCTCTGATTGCCCTATCATAGAAGTTTAGTAGTGCATTTTACTCGCCCTTCCACGCGCATTGAGATGCCGCCTAGCCCAGTACGCTATCTGAAATAGGAGCGACGTAAATTGAACAAATGTGATAGAATTTCGCTGAATTCTTAAATTAACCATAATATAAAATGATTTTATCGGGTCTCTGTTTGCCCTACCCTAGAAGTTTAATAGTGCATTTTACTCCACATTTCTTGCGCTTTGAGATGCCGCTTAGCCCAATACGCTATCTGAAATATCAGTGACGTAAATTGAACAAATGTGAGAGAATTTCGCTGAATTCTTATATTAACCAAAATATAAAATGATGTAATCGGGTCTCTGATTGCCCGATCATAGAAGTTTAGTAGTGCATTTTACTCGCCCTTCCACGCGCTTTAAGATGCCGCCTAGCCCTGTACGCTATCTGAAATAGGAGCGACGTAAGTTGAACAAATGTGATAGAATTACGCTAATTCTTATATTAACCGTAATATAAAATGATCTAATCGGGTATCTGTTTGCCTTACCCTAGAAGTTTAATAGTGCATTTTAATCGCCATTTCATGGGCTTTGAGAAGCCGCTTAGCCCAATACGCTATCTGAAATAGGAGCGACGTAAATTGAACAAATGTAATAGAATTTCGTTGAATTCTTAAATTAACCATAATATAAAATGATCTAATCGGGCCTCTGTTTGCCCTACCCTAGAAGTGTAATAGTGCATTTTACTCGCCATTCCACGCGCTATAAGATGCCGCTTAGCCCAATACGCTATCTGAAATAGGAGCGACGTAAATGGAACAAATGTGATAGAATTTCCCTGAATTCTTATATTAACCTTAATGTAAAATGATCTAATCGGGTCTCTGTTCGCCCTACCATAGAAGTCTAATAGTGCATTTCACTCGTCATTTCATGCGCTTTGATATGCCGCTTAGCCCATTACGCTATCTGAAATAGGAGCGACGTAAATTAAACAAAAGTGATACAATTTCGCTGAATTCTTATATTAACCAAAATATAAAATGATCTAATCAGGTCTCTGATTGCCCTATCATAGAAGTTCAATAGTGCATTTTACTCGCCATTTCATGCGCTTTGAGATGCCGCTTAGACCAATACGCTGTCTGAAATAGGAGCGACGTAAATTGAACAAATGTGATAGAATTTCGGTGAATTCTTATATTAACCAAAATATAAAATGATCTAATCGGGTCTCTGTTTGCCCTACCATTGAAGTTTAATAGTGCATTTTACTCGCCATTTCATGCGCTTTGAGATGCCGCTTAGCCCAATACGCTATCTGAAATAGG